>JAWUZG010001481.1:0-32874 GCA_036785705.1 Acanthornis magna
GATGAACCCTTTTCCTCTTTTATATCTTTGCCTCATTCACATGCCCATGCCAAAAGCCATCACAACATGCAGCAAAAGAGTGTTATTTTCACCACTCCCAATGGCAAAGATCCTCTGGAGCAAGTGTTCTTTGCATACATTTGGCCTTCTGAGTCTGAGGTCTTCTGGAAGGAAATCACTACACTTTAACACCCTGAACATGAATTTTCAATAGACATCCAAACAGATTGCTCTCTCACTCTTTGTCTGGAATAAAATATACTTAATTTTGGATTGTAAAAGTAAATAACATAAGTAAGTACATTCTGGGAGTTAAGTATAAATGACAAAAACATATGTTACACCAGTGTTTATACAGAAGCATAGATCACATTTCTTTATACACTCTGGTTATTGTCTTTCTAAGCACTGATACAATCCCTTGAATATGAATGATGTTTCCTGTAAAATAAATACCACAAAATCATCCTACATGGCTGGCTGGAGTGTATTACTCTGAGGACAAATATATCTTTTGAACTCTACACAGACCACTGAGTATGGGGCTGAGAAGACCAGGGGTCTGCTTTCAGCCCTGATGCTGCCTAATGAGCAGCTACAGCAGCTTTTCATAGGGAAGTCTAACATTTCTGTGTCCCATTTCCACACATGCAGAATGGGAATAATGACTTTTTTTTTTAAACAAATAATCTTGTGAGCAACAGGTGAAAACACGGTAATACAAGCTTATTTTATCCAACGTGTCAAGCTTTCTCCGTGCAATCTCATTTGTATTATTCATGCATGAAGGATGCAAGAGAAAGATCCTTCAGCATCACAATGCTAAAATTGTTCTCCTTCGCTATTCCCTGCTGCTGCTGTAACATATTTTGCGGCCAGACTCCAGTACGGCTGGTGTTAAACAAACAGGAATGGTACCTACATCTGCTCAGAAACGGGTTGCTTAGCAACTGCAATCAAAGGGTGTTTTATCCTCACCAATCTACTGTAAATTAATAGAATTCTCTCTACCATATTCTAACACTTTTAGTGGCTATATAAATGGTTGTTTATTATTATTATTATTTTTATTTTGTAGCTAATGTGTTTCATTTCATGACCTGATTCAGGCAAAAAACAGAGCAGCTAGAAAAGGTCATATTATGAAGCACAAAAAGGTTCAGAGACTTGTTTGATGTAGAAATATTCTTTGACAGCTCATTGTGTTTATTTACTATACCCTTTTCTTATGCCATTTCAGAATCTATTTCAGCTGCCCCACGGGAGCATGAAGCCATTAGCCTGAATTATCATTCTGAATGCAAATTTCACAAGGTAACACCAAATCATGAAGGTTTTGATTCCTGTAGCTACTGAGATGCTTTCCCTTTCGAGAGGTTACAGGTCTGCCATTTGTTTGCATATTAACAGCATTGATTTTCAGTATACCTGACACTGGAGTGTTCATTTATCATATATGTAATAGCTGAATACCAGAAGATGTGCTGCAGAGTGCATGTCAACACATAGAAAAGAAATTAGTGTATCTGAGACATTAAACAGGCTATGCAAGCGAGGAAACAATCAAACATGGAGCAAAGAAAGCTGGTAGAGCCTATTCATCAGGTTTTAGCAAGTTTCATTTCCAGCCATGCTGAAATGGGAACAGGATTTTGATTTAAAAGGCTTTTACTGAGGACACTGAAGCAAAAAAGCTGGGACTTATTGGTGAACATTAAAGGTCGCATACTCTCCTCATCACGAAATAGCTTTTAGTAGCAGGAGGATCAAAAAGGCTGGTAGAACCCAGATGAGCCCATATACCTCCTTTCTTCCACTATGTCCAGACATACTTTCACCAGGTGTGCATCTGAGCCTGCAAATGTCCTGGTCTACAGCCAGCCCTCAAACTGTCCTCTATTCCAGCTGCCCTTTGCTCTCCACATTCCACACCACACCCATGGTCCATGTGTATTTAAATGGTATGCAATTATTTAAATTCCTCCATCTGTCTCCCCACAACCTTACACATATTAATTCTTGGAGGGAAAATGGCTTTGCTATTTGCTAGATGCCAGCATCCACCTGGACAGCAGCCAGCGGAGCAGGTTGTTAAACAAACATCCTGATGGAACAAAACCAAGTGTGAAGCAGCAACACAGAGAAGAATACACTTGTACTCAAACAGAAACCTCCTAGAAGAACCCAGGCAAAGCCAGGAAACAACAAAACAAGCAAGCTTTCATTTGTTTTGTCCATAACTGTAATAAAGGTGAGGAAGTTGAAAGTGCTTTGCTTAGAGGAGCCCTCCACACTTCTCCTCCCTCATATCAGTGCTCTGTACTCCATGCAATCCAACATCAAAAGCAACTCTAGCCAAAACAGCTCCTTAATTTTTCTGCTGTGCTTGTCTCTGATTAAAGCGTGAACTTTAATGTAAACAGCACTTTATCTGAGGGCAGGAATTCACACAAAACCACCAAAACAGTAAGATGCAAGGTGGACTCTTGGTACTTCCAGAAACTACTGCAGGCTCAAGCCGTGGATGCAGCAACTACAATTTAGCACCATCTGTGCTTATATCAGTTTTCATACTCTTAAAATATGCACTATATTTGTGCAGTTCCCTCAGCAAGAGAACTGAGGTATATCCTGTGAGAGTAGCAGCTAAAGATCCAGAAGTTTGATGCAAGATTGCTTAATAATTCCACAACTCTCTTGAAAATGTACTTTAAAATAATGCATAAACTCTTTAGAGATGGGGGCTGGTTTGTTTGTTTAAAGAGGCATGTTCAATTTTTGTATTTTCAATCCAGGAAATGTATAGGTGGTAAATGCTGACAAAACTCAGCTTAAAAATATATTTCTCCACAGTCGACTTATCCAGCCTGGAGAGTCCTAAACTGAGGATTCTCTAGAATGTAAACTGTTCCATAATTTCAATCCTTCTTCTAGATACTTCATTCAGCTCTACCACGCCTTTGTGAATGGAGAGGGAAGAAGGGTCCAAATGTGAGAGAACCACCAACCCACGATCTGGTACTGATGTTCCCTGCTCTGTTTTCCAATTTCTTTTCCAATAATTTCTACTCTTCCTTTTGAGGTTCTGATGTGTTCCCCTCTCTTGTGCGCCATTTAAGATTTCTCTACACAGAATTGGATCCAGCATTAATCCCCACAGTATGCAAGCTCTTTCCGTTATCATGTATGAGTATGCTGTGCTGCGTGCACCCATACTGGACTTCACCGCTGCCCTCTCTCCTTCAGCTGAGCTAACAAATATACCTTTTCTGTTTTATCTTTCAACCAATGGTTAATTCTCTTACTTCACAGGAATTTAATATCTTTGAGAGCCTTTAATGAGAGACTTCCCTTGCATACACTTGCAGAGACCATCAGGGAATTACACTGATTTCTGAAGCATGACTTCTCTTTACAAATGCTGTGTTGGCTCTTCTCCATATGGCCTTTAAATTCACATTAATTAAGAGCCACATGCCCGTAATTTTCAATTTTTACCACAATTCCTATTCAGTTCCTCTGAAATACTGTTTTGTGATTTACCTTGGAGCTTCTTTTTTTCTTTTTTTCTTTTTTTAACTAACATGTCATTAGCCTCTTGAAGTCACAAGGTAACAAAGTGGCTTTCAACAGCAAGTTGCACACTAAATGCTTTAGCTACTTCTTCACATTCATAGTAACAATGCCCTGTTAATTTTTCCTATTGGATCCACACCCTTGCGTATCAGCTGTTCAAATTGAAACTGATATTTCCTGTAAAGGAGACCGAGTTGGAACTAATGCCTTCTAGAATGCTGTTAAAAATTATAAAGAAAATTTTGCACAGAACAGCCCCACAACACCTAAATTTACCTTATTTATGTAGTTCTTTTACAAAGACATATACATAAACATGAGTTTCAGAAAAGCTCAGAGTCTTTTACTGAGATAAAAACTAGTAACAAATTAATTATGGCAAAGACACAAGGCAGCACAAATATCTTGAAAAGGTGCTTTTTGTTCTTTGATCTCATATGAAAGAAACACTTTCACGCCAAACAAAACAGAATTCTATGAGTACTTTTTCCCCCCAAAAAATAGCGCATATTTGCTTGTCTCTGTAGCCAACTCCACGAGACTCCATCTCCTTCCCTGAGGCAGGACTGTGACGTGGAGTGAGTCCCTCTGGGGCCCAAGGGAGGAATGTCCAGGCACTGAGGTTTCACTCTGTGAGCAGGCAGGGAAGGACAGACAGATGCTGGATTTTATCACACTGAAAGAGTCAGCCATTGCAGCTGGGATGCTCAGAGAAACCAAAATGAGAGACTGGGATGGGCCAAGGGCAAACTGCTACACACGTGCACAGCAAAAGAGAACGGGACAAAGTTGTACCTCGGAGTGCCTTGGTGGCAACACAGCTGCTGAAGGCTTTTACCGGTCTGGTAAGACCTCGCAGCTGTACTGGCTCAGAGATGCACTCAGAAATTAAATCTAGCCTTACCTTTGCAAAAAATACATTCAGAGACCTAAGTCTGTTTAATGAGTACTGATTTGTTCATTAAGCTGACAGGTGAATTTCCTCTTCAATCTACATTATATTGCATGTTACTTCTGTTGGTTTCTGGGGAAAAAAAGCAGCAGCAGCCGCCCTTATTTAAAAACAAACAAAAAAGCCCCTCATGATGAGATTGACATGAAAGAAACTTCTTTCTCATCAGTAATTGCTTCCCCCTGGGCTTGACAAGGTTTACAAATTAAAGCTTTTCCTTCATAGATGGCTTGACCTATCATGAATTATAGCTGCTGCTACTGGTCCACTCCTCCCTGCACACAAGGCTTGCTATCTCAATTTTGCACTGTAATTAAATATTTTCTGATGGCACATTATTTATTATTCCTCACCTTCAGCTCTCCTGGTGTTTATACATCTCCACATATGAGTAGGCAATTCAAAAACTGTTATTAACAATATTAATAACCTGAGAGCTTGTTTGATGTGAGTGAGACACAGGGGTGGAACTGCTTGACTGCAAGGAACAAGGGGTGGGGGTTTTTTTTGTTGTCTTTGTTTGTTTTTTTAATTGTTGCATTATCTAGTACCATCTAGTCTTTGTCCACAATCAAAGATCTTAAGCAGTTCAGGAGGAAATATGAAAAAAGTACTGATGCGTGAAATTTATAACTAATCTCATTTGACCATTACAAAACTACCCAAGAGTGAAGCAAAGAAAAAAAAGAAGAATAGGCATATTTTTGTTATCTTACTTATTAATTTTTTGCTCTTAAAAAAAAAAACAACACATCTTTCCTCCCAAAACCAACTTGGAAGATAAGTAGGACCTGTTGCACTAGAAGGCAAACCAAGATCAAGCAAAAGAGGCATGTCATATTTCAGACATTCACACCTAACTGTCAATATAATTCTTCCAAAACTTTAAGGTTGGTTTTTTTCCTTATTTGTCTTCTCTATATTCTCATCTGTACTGCTACTACCACAAGCAATACTCAGTGCAGCCCTTGAAAAATCACTGTGACTTGGTACCAACTGAGAATTCGGCCCAGGAGATAAAGGTGTTCACCCACAGACTCAACTCAGTGCACTTCAGAGCTGCTAATTACAAACCTTTCCATTGCAATCCTAGTGCGCCACACTTAATACATCTGACAAACCTTATGGCAATCAGCTTCCCATTTTGCATCTTGCTCCGTATTTCCCACAATCTCCTGCAGGAGATGGGCCACAGTCAACAGCCCCATCTCCCTCCTCTCCTCCCCAAGGAGCACTGGGGCAAGAGGCACAGTCTGCACCTTTGTGAGCTCAGAAGCCAAGGATCAGGCAGCCCCTCTCACACTTCTCAGGTAGGAAGGGCACCAGAGCTCAGAGTCCTGGGGAGCGCTTGGGGGGGAGGGACAAACATGGAAGGAAGGGGTGAGAGGCAGAGCCCAATAGGCATGGGAACAGGAAAAGCAGGCAGAACTGAGAGAGGATCCATTTTGTTTAGTGTTTTGCTGAAAATATAATTGATGAATAAAAGCATCCGCTGAAAGGAATTAGCGTACAGCTGGGATGGTTTTTTATGGAGAAGATGATTACAGTGACCTCCCAGGTGAGCATGGTGCTCACAGCCCTGGGGCAGCAGGGGCAGATCCAGAGAACACCCAAAATTATTTGCTGACGTAACAAACCAAGTTTAAAAAGACGTAAATATCTAGATCAACAGTACTCTTTAGAGGCTCCACATGCAAAGCACCTGTAACCATCAATAAGTATTTTCTTTTATAATTAACAATACTATTTGGTTTTATGTGTACAGTATACTAATGAAAAATAAATTACATGCTGCATAACTAGAGCACACTAACATAGTCACATTTGACTGCTAAAGCTTTTGTTTTCCAAGAAGTCAGTGCTTTTCCCCATTTTGCTAACTCACAAGAAAAAGGAATTGCTATGGCAATGGTAACTTACTTGAGGTTGAAAGGCATCCAAAAGCCAGGATCTGCAAAACTCTTATTTCTCACTTACTGCCAATTTAATCCTAATCTATTTGTTTTTAAAGACTTGATTCAGGCCCTGTGATACATGCTGTACTAGAAATATATTGAAAATTATGATTTTGCAAAGGGCATTTTATAGACATCCCATATCACAGCAAATTTCATCAACTTCTTTTAAAATACATAGATGAAAATATGCATTTTTTGTCCAACATTTAAATCAATGTTGTTTGTGTAATGCAATGTATTTGAAACACTAATTAGGTTGCCTGACAAGACTTTTCAGCAATTTAAGGTACTGAAAATATTTTCATTTATTCTCTACCCTTACTACTCTCAGACATAAAGCTGTGTATATTTATGTCTATTTTTCCCCCTCAACAGAAGAAATAAATTCACAACATCATGAAAATGGGATTTTACAATGAGTTAGCATTTATCACACCAAACCACTAAGACGTCTTGCTCAGCTGGAACTGTGCACATTCCCAGATGGTGTATTGGATTATAATTTCACAAAATGAGTTTACTCTCTCAACAATTTCTCCTGCAATTTCCTCGGAAAAGTCATCTAAATACTTCCACAGTCTCTATTTCCACTCCCTGTGGAGTCTCCCATATCTTTTCTGTATGGCATTATTTTATTTTGCTATCATGGATTATTGTATGTAAGAATTATGCTACTGAGATTCTCCTATGGCATTCTTACTTTTTATTCTTTCATTATAATATTTATAGCAAGATCTTTACAAGCTGGCTTTTAATTTTTTTCATCCTGTACCTTTCACACACTTCATTTTCCCTGCACCTGATTTCTTTAATAACTAAACTATGACTTGCCATATCCATGAACAACAATGAAAAGTAAAAATTTATCTATGTTGACACCTAGGTAATAGGAGAGCTGCACAAACCCTAGAAAGACAACTGCATTTCCGCTGTATGGTGAGACCAACTTGGTGGCCTACAGCACGGGGTCAGGAGGTGACCCTGGACTCGTAGGATATTGGCACTGAGTGCCAGCCCTGGGAGCAGCCTCTCCTGCTGCAGAGATGGGAAATGGTGGCAGATCTTCGCTGGCCGGGGGCTGAAGAGGAGGCAACAACAAGGAGAGGCCAGGGATGGTTCATGTTTGCCCACAGTCACACGAGAACCCTGGCACCAGCTGGGTTAGTGACACATGAGCGATGGAGGCACCACGGTAACCTTCCTGAAACAGAAATTGCTCCTTAGAGGCATCACCTGCAAAAGTCTCTGCCCGAAGGTCATGAGGCAGAGAGAAATATGCTGATGTGGACTATTTTAGAGATGAACCAGAATATTTTCCTCACCTAATCTGGGCTCACCCAACCTTAATTTTATGATTCTAAATTAAGTATGTCAAGAAAAGAAACAGGTGTACAGCTAAATTACAGGTTACATTGCTCAGAGCACAACCCAAGGTTACAAAAGGGTTTTATTTGGACTTAGGGCTTGTCAGTGGCATTATATAATCCAACAACCAAGGATTTACATTATTTTACCTTTGTTCTCAAATGAAGATTTCTTACTGATTTATTGATTTTGTTTGTACAAGTGGAAGGAAGCTCATGGGTAATCCTTGGTGGTGGGACATTGCAGCTCTAATTAGGTCATCATCTCCTTTCAAATTGGAATGTGGCTTGCTTTGCTAAAATATTTGCATATTCTGAAAATTCAAAAATTCATTGTTTACTGCACACATACACTCAATATACCTCAAATAACAGTGACCCAAGCTCACACAATTAACACAGCAGTTACAGTATTGCAGGGACACCTTTGCTATTGCAGACCTCCAAAAGTAGCCCATTTTTTGTAGTTTGCATAGATGCTGAGACAAAACACAACTTCTGATAAGAATCACTCTTGTTTCCAAGAGATAAGTAATGAAACAAACACAGCCATGTACTCCCAAAATAATTTTGCTAAGTGAATGCAAGCAAATTGGATACCAAGGTAAGCCTTTTATTTGGTTATAATCCCTGTGTGGATGCCTATTCTAGCTACAAAGGGCATGTGCAAGTTGCTCAGTCAAACATCATTTCTGGTTAATGACGGAACAACTCATACATAAAACATAAAAGTTTGCTTGGCCTTTACACTCCACCTTGTGCAACATCTCAAATAGTTAACATGCACAATGTATTAAAGAAAAAAAATTTAAGAATCTACAGTCTTAACAAACATGAACCAGTAACTAATCATTACTGTTCCACTGTAATCTCTGCTGTCCACAACATACATTTCTGGACATAGAAATGAGAAAATTAGGTGGCAATATTTAAATTAATACACCATATACATATTCACTACATGCTGCTCTTACAAAATCTTGCACACAGCCAAACTATTGAAGCTGCCATTGGAACTGACAAACTGATCAAAGCACCTGGAAAGCAACAATGTTCTGAAGTAGAGCTGTGCTTTCTCCTTCTGCCTTACTGGAGCTCTGGTGACTAATCTGTAAAACTATTCATGCATTTCTCCATCATTTACTCTTTCCAACACATTGCTCTCTTTACTTAATGCAACAGGTTAACATTCACAAAAAGTCTAATGATGAAAATAATTAAAAGCTGTTTAAAATTCACAAATTTGGTGTTCAGCAAAAATATGTAAATCAATGAATCAGTAAATGGATAAATTTACTTTTTAGTTATAAATGGAGTTCCTTGGGATTTTTTGTTTTCCTCATGCATCTCGTGTTCTAGACGACAGATTTGACTAGCAATGGTTCAATCCATGAAGGCTGCATATTGGAACTAGCAGGTACGTGTACATTTATAGCCCTATACATATTAGATACATATATGTATACACACACACATATGCACACATTTCTATAGACACAAATAACCTTTCAGAGACCCAAATGCACTCGAACATTTAAGCAAAGCACAAGAAGAAACAGAATATATAGGAATCGGCAGATCTGAAGATCAGCCACTGGCCTGGAAAGGAAATGCTTTCTCTCTGGCAGTTTGTGAACATATGCTCTTAGACGTGAGTCATATGTGGGACTATATCACACACACATATAAAATAACACATCATTTACAAATTACAGACTTTTCACATCTAAGCATTTCTGGAACATGACTGAATCCAAACCATTAGTACTCCAGGAAAGCTCATTACACAGACAATTTAACAGACTAGAAGATGCCTTTCCCAAGATACTTTCCCAACTTATCTTGGGTTATTTGCTAAATGGACAGAACAATATTGCTCACATCTCATATGAATTTCTTGCCAAGGCCAAGAAGTGAGAAGGACAAACAGTAAGGCTGTGGTTATATAGTCATCTCAGACAGCTAAAGACATGCCTTTTCCCCAGCAGTTGAAGCCGCACCTTTCACTTTAGAGATGCAAAGCTGTGCTGGTTTTGGATGGCACAGAATTTTTTTTTTTCATAGTAGCTGGTATGGGGCTGTTTTGGATTTATGCTGAAGACAGTATTGATAATACAGGGATGTTTTAGCTTTTGCTGCACAGTGTTTACACAGAGCCGAGGCCTTTTCTGCTTGTCACCCCACCCCAGCAGTAAGTGGGCTGGGGGTGCACGAGAAGTGGAGAGGTGACAGAGCTGACCCAAGGGATATTCCATACCATACAGCTCATGCTCGCTATATAAAGGTGGGGAAAGGAGGAGGAGGGCAGGACATTTGGAGCGATGCATTTGTCTTCCTGAGTCACTGAACACCTGCCTGCCCACAGGAAGCAATGAATGTATTCCTTGTTTTGCTTTGCTTTTTGCAGCGTTTCTGCTTTTCCTATTATACTATTTTTTTCTCAACCCATGAGTTTTCTCATTTTTTCTCTTCTGATCCTCTCCCTCATCCTGCTGATGGGGAGGGACTGAGTGCCTGCCTGGGGCTTGGCTGCTGGCTGGGGCTAAACCATGAAAACAGAGCTGATTGGGAAGATATATTTTTCAAACATGGAGGAAACAAGAGTACTCAATTTTGACATAATTGGAGTTTCCGGTGCAGCCAAAGGTCTTTCAACTGCCTCAAAGCACTTCATAACCTGGAGGTGGGAAATAGAGCTGGGGCTTCAAAGACCAAACCATACACCTCTGCTGTGCTTGCTGCAACCAGTCCCATCTAACCCTACTGCTCTGTCTTTAACCACGGCAATTTCTCCACTAGTGGGCCTGACCTCAGACCTTGAGGAAACATTAGGTTCTAATACAGGTGTGGGGGTGGAATTGTCAATGGTACAGAGTTTTGGTATCTGAAGACAGAGAAGTTCCTGTCTAGTCTATATGCTTCAGGCACAGGAGGATGCTACATGCAGCACGGATCACCCCAAAAGAGGTGACACTTTTTTTCAGCTCACTCTGAATGGATTAGAGCAAACAGGTAACATTCAGACACACAGCTGCAGTAGAAACCCCTATCAGTATCTTGACATTCATCCAAGTAATGAGTTACGAGAGTTAAGGGTTCAGAGAAAGATATTATCGTCCCTTAATCACTGACCAAAACCAGCAGTTTATCGGAAAACTGATTCTCACAAACTTTGGCTTCCCACAAACAGCAAGAATACTTTTTTCTCTCCCTATTTCTCTCCAATACTACTTTTTCTTTTCCCCTCCAGCCCTTTCTGACCCCCTGACTGCCCCCCAACACACACACAAACTTTGTGTTCCTCTCTGTACAGTTTTTTCTGCTAAGAAACATTCGATTACATCTTCTTTCATGTTCAGAGTTTTCTTTAAATTCTGCTTGGATTTTTTTGGCTCTTGCTTCTTGAAGTTGCCATTTCTGTGAATCATTAATTCAGAGATGTATGAACAATCTTACTTGATAGACTGTGTATTATGTTACCTCTCACTTTCCTCTGTTATCTTACATGTTGTCAAATCAGACTTCAAATTATGTCACAGCTACTCTTTCTGAATGGTTAATTTTTCACTGAGAGTCACACAGATGGGCAATTATTTTAAGGCTTGAATACCTGCCAACAATTGTAATGGCATAAAGCTGATCTCAAAAGCCCACACAACCATAGAAAACACCAAAAAACAGAAGACAACTCTGAATGTAAACTATACCAATTTTTATGGGTGGCAAAGTTTAAATGAAAATTGTCCACACTATTAACAAAGCCTTCAATCACTAAAAGCATGTACTTCTGTATATACAAACACACAAAGGTGCACATTTTAAATCCCAAAGAATAACTAGAGAGAACCAAACCAACATATAGAATAACAATGTTTCATTTATTTATGTATTTTAAAACAAGCACACTACTCATGGGAGGAATAGGATAACCATCCTTTAAGCTCCATGTATTTATCTATAAAAATGAATAAAATAGAAGCACCACTCTTGAAAAAAAAGTCACCTGGAGAAGTGGGAAGTGGGTCACTTTCCATGTCCTCTAGCCTGCAGAATGGCCAGTGACTAATAAATCCTCTTTTAACTATCTGTTATACATCCACTGAAACTGGGACAAAAAATATGGAGTCCCTCATATAAGCGTCTGGAAAACCACCCCTGCATTGTGGCCCTCTCCTGTTGCTGGCATACATTGATTCTGCATACTGACACTGCTCCTGCTGCAATGTTATCCCACTTACAGAATAGCCCAGGGAAGAACTGAGATCTAAAGAAATCACCAAACTTACTTCTACAGCCACCCTGAACAATAACATACACATAACAGTACACAGAAAAGAGTTTATCTAAGTGTACAAAGTCATATAGCACCAAGCCAAGTCTGTCACTCACCTAAATCATCTGCTGCCTTCCCCTCTTTCCCCCTAAAAGCCCTCCCAAATTTTTATCAATTTTCTAAAACTCTGAAACAAACCCCCAGATATTCTGAAAAATGCACATTAAGAATTAGGACTTATTGGTTTGCACAGGATGAAACAAAACAGTGATAAGAAGGATTACTCAATACAGCCATCTAAAGCACGCTTTCAACAGAAAGTGTTGCCATGAAGCGGTCCATGCTTCAAGGTGCACATGGAGAAGTCTTTCATATCCAGAAGAATCATTTGTAGAGAGACTCGAACATTTGGTTCCAAATCTATAAATAATTAAAATTAATAATTAAATACATAGCCAGTCTTGTCTGAAAAGAAAATTCAGAAACTGTTACAAGTACTTCTTCAATGACATCGACTTTCTTAAGCATAGTACAGACTTCTCTCAACAGTGAAAAATGGAACATGTGATTTTTCAGAAGCAGACAAAGAAAAGGCTGGGTGCTAAACCACAAGTTTCTAGGAGACTGCTCACTTCACCAGGACTTTGTTCAATACTCTAGCAGACAATACCAGCAAGCGCCAGCTCCATACAATACACACCAGTAGAATAAAAGAGAAAGAGAGTTCAGGCAAACTGTAAGAACAAACCCTGCCATTATTTGAATATTTGCCTGATTTTATAATAATTTTGTTTCATGGGATTTTTTTTTCCACATGTGGTTCTCTTTCCTTTTCTCCATTTCTTTTCTACAAATTTAGAGAATGGTCTAAATTGCAGACATTGTAGAATGTCTACTATAGAATTTTGAAGAAATCCTGACATTGATTTCAGGCATGTGAAATTGTGTGTTCATACATGGACACATAGCCAGGTCTTGAGATCTATAAAGATCCTCCTTGGCATGAGTGTCCTATTAACCAACTACAGTCCATGAGTAAATAGGAAAGGATTGAGAAAGTGAAGGGAACACACCAGAACGTGTCAGTCATTTATGATCAGCAAGGCAAACAATAGCATTACAGTGCTAAGTTTTAAAATTCCATTTCAAGAAATTGTTTATGCTGTTGAAACAGAGCTGACTTCATAAACCACATACAGTTTTGATTCCAGAGCATGCAATAATTAAAGATATAGTTGGTAGCTGTTGCACAGATTTCCTGTTTTCAAGAGGAGTGAAGTTAATTAATCTCTGGCTTTCCAAAAGCATTAAAAACGAGAAACAGCCTTCTAGACTGCAGCCTTTTAGACTGATTTGGCCAGAATCGGTTTATTAAAGCAGCTTATCTATTTAACATCATGGGGACTACCAAGTGCATGTTCAGCTCTTCACAGATGAAGAGAACTGTTCCTCTAGCTCACGGCTGCTTCGCCCAAAACAGTCCCCAGACTTGAGTGGAAGTATTAACAGTAATAATCCATCAGCCAAAGGGAGGGAAGACTGCACATCTCACAGACCCACGAGTTCCATGAATGACTACACAGCAGACAGCAAAATAAGCAGTAGGTAGCATAGAGACAGGGGGCATGAGAAAAAGCAATGTACTACAGGGGAAATCAGGCACATGATGAAGAACTAAAAAAATTTCATCAGGAATTTAAGTGAACTCTTCTACTGCTCTCATTCAAATCAATGCTCTCTGAGCAGAACACCTATAACACTGCGCTTGCCTTGCAACTAGGTGACTACTAATTACTACCTGGACTGAGAAAGATGCTCCACTGTTTTAATACTTGAAAGAGAACAGGCTTGGCAACCTCTGTGTAATTAGTTTCCTATCAAGAGAAAGGATTTCAGATGTAGGATGCCTGAGGAGGAGGGAGAGAGGACAGCCTCTCTGTATATACAGACACATTTTTGTTCATTCTTTTCTCTCTGGTGACCTCCCCTTTATTTTCCTGCACTGTAAGGGACGACTTATCATTAATGGCATAATGCATATTATTATTCATTAGCACTGTTTTTCTTATGTCAACCTATCCTATCTTGTTGGCTTTCAAGTTTCTTTCAGAGAGACCCACTACATTTAAAAGCATATATAAATTGCCATTAAAGTTTTCCTTTAAAAGAGAAATGCTACAACAGCTGACCAAAAAATTATCATTAAAACAGTTTTCAATGTCAGTACATCTTTGAAGGCATTGTGCTTTTGCTAAGTATTATTAACTAATTGCAATTCACACCTGGAGTGTTTTTACATCTTTATATAAGATAAAATCTTACATATTATTTTATCTCCACTTTACAGTAGGTTTTGGAAATATTTCAATTTTGTAAACATGAAGTCAATGCAAAGTGCTTTCTCCCATATTCACCAGAGCTGAACCCTCCATGTCTCCACCAGGAGCTTTTCCCATCTCACACAGGTCTGACTACCCCTACAGAAAACCCAAAACACCAGTCTCACAGCAACTGTTCTCTCCCTCTCAAAGCTACATCCCTCTCAAGGCCCTACATTAGAGGACAATCATCTGCTTCTATGTACAGACACGGAAGGCAAGTGTGGAAGTAACTTCAGTCCTTGCTTCTTGGGGTTCTCCAAAACTACAGCAAAACTATTTTATCGTATAGTTTCAGTGACTAATGGCATGCAGCCATGAAAGCTCTTTTGGGCAGCCCACTGGAGAGGTAAGAATAAGCTATGATAATATTTTATAGGAAATTTTTTATAAGCCTCTCTGGTCTACTGGAAATTTCAGTGTTTTTCAAACTTCAGAAATCTTCTGAGCCTTCACTGCACAATCTCTAAAGTATATTCCAGGAATTGTTACACTACTAGCACTGAACAAAAATGAATAACGATTAAAAAAAATGCAGAGGGAAAGAGGAAAATAAAGACTCACAGAAAGTGAATTAAATAATAAGAAAAAAAAATCTCATTTCATTCAGATAAATTTCAGTACTATTATTATTGCCATGCAGTATGAAATGTCTAAAATAATTATAGGAGAGTGAAATCTGAAAGAGAAGGTGAAAAGTTGCTTGCTTACCAACATTTTACTGCCCTTATTTCACCTCTCTTGGTGGCAAGAAGCCTTTAGCCTACTGTGCTGAGATTTGAACAAAAAAAAATTTTCTGTTAAATCCCAACATCCAGAAAATCAAAGAGAAATTTGTAGAACTGGGTTCTATATCTGTACTGATTGTCAGTGGTGTTAGACACAGATAGCATATAATTCTAAACTCCTTGGTCTGAGAAAGTTACCATTGCAGCATTTCTCCATATAGAGAGTTTATGAGACTTTACAGTAAGCTTTGGCAATTCTTTGCTATATATGTGAGCTCATCCATCACATAAAAATTTTGAATCAATGACACTACAACATTTTATAAAGGAGACAAAGTCCATTTAGTTTTTCATCTTTCCTGACAGAAGTTATTTTCTAATTTCTAAGTCCTTCATTCACTGATCAGGAACTACATTGCCATTACCTAAGTTTCATGTAAGTGCAAACAGATTAGTGACACAGATATCTCAATATTTACCATTACTGTCTGAAGTTCCCACCAATGTATACTCTTTCTCCAGGCCACTTAACAAAAAAAAAAAAAAAAAACCCCAACCAAAAAAAAAAAAAAAAAAAGACATCATTTTCACCTGCAATAATAAATAAAAGTGAATGCATAAAGACACTGAAAAGTTAAAGTGCATAATGAAAAGAACAGCATTTCTTTTCCTTTCTAGGAGCATAACACTTCTTTCTAAACACTGTCTGAAAGTGGAGGGTTTAGGCTAACCGCATTTTCATATGAAAAATATTCCATGAAAATGTGATTCCGTAAGCAGAAATTCTAATTTGTATGGCAGAAGGCTTTAAATGCCTGTCTACATTTAAAGCCACATTCATTTAATAGCCAGTCAGCCCATTCCTCCTTTGGCTATCTCTAGAGGGAAAAATGGATTCCCATTAGTAATTCTCAGGCTTGGAGAAAGCTCTGACCTGTGCACAGGGTTTATCAAGGTCTGCTTTCTCTGCAACAGCTACAGAGGGGGGCAATCCTCAAGAGACTTGCTCCTGCTGTTTTCTTCTGATGAAGCAACCTTTGCATCTCCTCTGTATTTTATCACCCAAAATACAGCTCTCATCAATAATCAGGAAAGAGACATCTAACTTTTTTTTTTTTTTTTAAGTTTTTGGGTTTTTTCCTCCAAACACAAGGCTAGAATATGAGCATTGAATCCACTAAGGTTTAGTGGTGAAAATGTCAACTCCATGTATTCCGTCTTTGTAAAAGTTAGCAAAATACTAGGAAAAGGAGCAGAGAAAATCCTTGGCAGGAGAGGGGCAGTAGGCTCTTTACACAAAGGCCCTCCATAATCTTGAAAATATAATCTCAACCATCAAGACAAACAGAGCCCACCAATAATACGCATATTCCACATTACCTTCACCACTTGCTCACAAGAAGGCTAAATTTTTGTGTGCAGTTCTGATCCAGAGTCAGCCCAGCATAACATTGATGTTGGTGGTGCTACTCTGGTTACATTCTTATTATGTAAATTAAGGGTCCAAATTTTGCCTTAAAGAAGTACGAGATATGGTGCTCTTTCTGTAACACATGCTTTATTTGTGGCCTGTTATTTTTTTCCCATTTTATCTCCTTAAAAGAACAACAATCTTTCTTTCTCATAGGGTAGAATCGAGAAAGGTTTCCTTTTCATAGAGATTGAACTGTTTCCTATAAACATTGTTTCTATTACATCTACATGATCTAAGATAATGGTTGTAATAGAAAATACAATGAAAAATAATGAGTGAGCTCATTTGAAATACAGGAGGCTTTGTCTTACTGGTAACAGCCAGAGGATGCCATAAAAGAAAACAATCCCTTAAAAATGCCAGACCACAAAAGCAGTCGATAGACATAACGATAAGCACTGGCTAATCAATAGTGATAAGTCAGTGCAACTCAGCTGACAGATGCTTCTTCAACAACAGTTTGTCTAATTCCTACCTCACTAGCATAAACATATCAGGCCAATGCCTTAATAAGAAAGCTCTTCAGTAGATAACATGGCAGCAGAATGAAGATGGTACCATACCACCCCCTTACCAATCACCTCAATCTCTTCTATATTTTGCAGAACAAGGCCTCCCCGGGGACACTGCTGACTACCAAAGCCTTATTTTTATATGAGGGTGGAGGACATAAGGAGAATCAACATTCCGTGTCAAAAGCAATTGAACGCTGCAGCACTCTGACATGCTTTCAGAGAATGCAGAAAAACATCAGCTAGCGAAGAAAGGGGACATCTGAATAACCACAGCTAATAAACCACAGCTAATAAACCACAGCTAACCAGAGCTGTCTCTAATAAAGAGGTAAAGAAAAAATAAGGAAAAGTTATTTACTAGACATTTGTTTTAAATGAAATGAAACAGCAAACACTCAGGTTGACCAATTTTTCAAGCATATTCATACACTTTCACAGCAGAAACTTATCTGTGTGTGTGTGCAGACTTAAACAATAAAAAAACTTTTTTAGCTACAACAGGCTGCAAGAATAAGTCTTACCTTTTACAAATGAGGTTGTTCCTCACTCCTATCCATTTCCACATGATGCTGTGGGGGATCCTAGCTGCATCACTGTGACCAGGCCACCTGACTTTTTGGGCTCACTTTGGTTTCTCCTGTTCTCTCCACTCACAAAGGCTCTTTCACCACCAAGTGCTCTCTGGCCTGTTCTCATTTCTCTCTATACCCCTGAGCTTTTGCTTCCCAGTTTGCCAAGGCTATGGATGTCCACTGCTTATTTGTGAAATTTTCAAATCTGCACTTTCCTGTGCACATCAATGAGCAGCATTTAATTTTCTAGGGCTTCGCTGTTGCTGTGTCACACTGCACTCTCTGAACGATGGGATGGGCCACAAGTATCTACAGCTGTTCCACTTCTCCCAGGCTCCCTTCAAATAATATTTTTATTGCTTTTATTTCTTGTTTCTCATCTTTTAAGTGGATTCTAAGCTTCTAACACAAGAAAGCTGTTCTTAAAGCCTGCTCCCTTTAAAGTATCCAATCAAATTCAAATTCTTGGGGCCAATTGCAAGCAGGGAGTTCAGCTTGTTGCTGATTTAAGATACTTAGCTCTATCACAAAACCAGGCAAGTTTAACACCTGCATAACTTCACTGCAAAAATAGAGAACACCTGTGATTTCTCAGACAGCTAATGATGTAGGAAGGAGATTGCTGCAGTTCTCATTTTAAAAAAGTTAATCAGTCATCTATTTTCAACCTGGATATTTGGGACAAACAAAGACAGGTTTTAGGCATAGAGGGCACCACCTATTCTCCAAAATAATGGCCACGGTCAACCCTCCTGCCACGGCCAAGCCTTCAGCATTGATGGAGAAGCCTGTCTGTGCCATACAGCCATGAGGGAGATAGTGCTTCAGCAAGTTTATGAGCAACATCAGCATCCCTTGCCCTCAGTGGGCAAGAAACGCTTATCCAATTTGCCTCCTCCCCCCTCTAAAGCAACAGCACAAAATAAGCACATGAAGCCCTTTCAAATAAAATAAAGTCCCTTAAAGTACACCTGCCTCTCCGGAAGAGTTGAAAGAACAAATCGCATTAGTGAGGGTATCAGTTGCCTGAAGCAAGATTAGTCACAATTGAGAGCCACGAGAGATGCACTGTGCTTCTCAAACAACCCTGGAGAGCAGCAGACATGGCACAGGCACAGCAGCTGACAGAAAACAGCACCTGGAGGTCAGCTGGGGCACTCAACACTCTCAAGTGGAGGTGGAAGTTTCGGCTCACACTGCAGCATCTGGCCCCTAAGGTGTTCCTCAAAGTTTTCAAGTGCTGCAACAAGAAGAAATTAAGAACCTCTGAAGTAAAAGAAGGCCTCTGAATAAGGCTGTCGCCCCTCACCTCCTACACAGCAGGAGGGCACTGTTAGAAATAGATCTTAATATCGATGAGCCTCTGTGTGTCTGGCTGCTCTGGTCACAGGAATTCAAATTTGTTTGATGTTTTAATGGCTTTGACAATGTTGCAACACTTCAGATATTGACCCCACTGTATAATCTCAACTGAACTCCTGAACCATGCAAATATGAACACTAACACAACCAGAAGTTATTTTTTATTTTATAGCCACCACATTTTATTGCCACACCCTCCTAGACATCCTGTAAAATTAGACACTGTGTAACAGAGGCCATGACATGATATTTCCTGGTCTCTCAATGCCTGCATGTATGCATATGCTGGGTGAAGTAGAGAGGGAGATAAGGGAATTCTTCAGATGCATTATAAATTACACTTGAGTAACAAGGCAAGGATGAAAGTAAATTCTGCCAAAACTTAAACAGATGTGTATAGATACCATTTAAAATATTCTAGTGGTATTATCTTCCATATTTTAATACTCCCCCAGTTAACTGAGCAGATGACTCCTTTATCTCACAGTTGACAACTGAAGGTGCTTCATGAATGACAATTTTGAGAAAAAGATGAATTATAGCTGAAATAGTATCTGAAACAGTATGCCCCAATCCAAAAAATATTAGCTGACTTTTCACTGCTGGCAATTATAGTTTTAAGAGAGTTCTAAAATCAGTTCCTATAATTTCTTATTATAAGGGGGAAAACAAAATCAATCAAGAAGTGTTTATCCTGCTTTGCTTGTGGGGGTGGGGGGGAATATTACACAGTGGTGTTGACTGGCTTGTAGTCAATTCGATATAACTTTACTATGGCAACAGTTGCATCACTTCATATCATGCAGTCTCAGATGAAAAAATTAAACCAGCACCTCCTCCCTTTATTCTTTCACTTTGATCTTCCTTGAGGTGGACTTAAAAGGCTCTGCTTCCCAGATTTCCATGCCAGTGAGCCTCTGCTTATAAGATTTCTAACTGATTGAGCAGATTTTTCCTGTTTACAAATTATCCAGTAAAAGCATTTTGCTCTGAAAGCTCCTTTGTGCTACATGGTACATCCAGCTCTTAGGGGGCTAATGCATGAAATGGATCACTGGGTTGAAAATAGCAATCACCGTTAAAAAAATGGGGTACCAGGAGAATTAGGCACAACATAATATTGTAACCACTGAGAATTCTCAACAGTAAAATAAAGCCTTATACTCCCAGCATTTTCATTAGTTTTCCAGTAGTGCTGGACACAGTGTGAATTACAATGAGCAAGAAAGCAGTGGTTGCTCTCTTTAAAGAACATGCACTGTATAGGGGGAAGTCATTTCTTCAGATCATACTGGGCTGGTTATTGGTTTGTATATGCTGGTATGCATTTTAGCACTTAGAAATTATATTTCTCTCCTTTACTAGATTCTGCCTGAAAAACAATATGTGTTTAGAAGCTCTCAGAATGAATCTCATTGTAAGGTAAATATTTGTTTAGAAGTATGAATAGTGATATAAATCTGTAGAAAGAACATTCTGCCCCAAATCTTTCATTGAGAGAATGTTTTTTTAAGTCTGGACAGGATGTGCTGTGTTTTCATTAAAACAACTGCAGAAGATAACATTATGATGACTAAAAGCCAAAATGACAAAAATTGAGGTTGATATAAGCTTCTACTACAGAATGTTGGTCTGCTAGTAGTTAGCTATTCATCAGAAGAAAAAAAGAAAAAGAAAAAAATTAACAAACAAACAACCAAAAAAAGCTGCAGGAATAAACTCATTTGGGCAAATAGAGCATGTATTTGATGTGGTTTAGTCCTGTCCCACTCCAAAGCAGTACCGTATTAAAATACCAACAATTATATTGGAAAAGATGCCAACAAGTTTATGTGTACAGAACTACTAATTTCTCTGAAACCACTACTTATAAAGCTCTCTAAGAATTAAGCATATGATCTGTATTGAAAGGAAGGTATGAATTGATTCAGGCCTTAGCTCAAACCTTCCAAATACTTATTTGGGGAATCTATAAGTATGGGTTAAAAAAAACCCAAAGATGTGCTCTCTGACCATCTGTTGAGCATAGATCTCTGTTTTCAGCTGCATGATAATATTTGGAAGACCAAGCTCAGACCAACCTGCACACCCATGGAAAACCAGAGCTTCTCATTCTAGAGAGCCCAACCGGCCTCGACAACATTGTACAGAGCCTGCAATATGCTCTGTATCACAACATGCTCCTCCACTGGGAGGACTCTGGTATGAATTCAGGGACATGTGCCACATGCAGAAGTTCGTAGCAAGGAAACTTTCTCAGAGCCTAACTTCATGCAAGTCCCTGCACCTCAGAAAGTCTGAAACAGTGCTGAAAACCAGCTGCTTACCTCCTAAGCAATTACCCACCCTAGATGGTATGGACAGTTCGCATCTTTTGCGCACAGTGAATTCCAATGCAATTCACAAAAACATTGAAGACGGCTGGAGAGAGCTTCTGCCCCTGCTCAGACAGGCTGCCTAGAGCAGGCTGCCCAGGACCGTGCCCCATCAGGTCTTGAGTATCTCCACAGATGGAGACTTTATACAACCTTTTCCAGTAGCTGATCACCCTAAGAGAGAAAAAGCTTTTTCTTTTGTTCGGATGGAACTTCATGGGGTTTTTATTTCTGCCCATTGCCTCCTGTACCATCAGTGGGCACTGCTGAGAAGAGTATAGCTCCACCATTTTCATTCTCTCTAATTAGGTATTTATACACAGTGATAAAATTGCCCCTGAGCCTTCCTGTCTCCAGGCTCAACACATAGCTCGGTCAGCGGAACGTTTTTTGGATTGTTTTTTCAAATTTCAACATTACATCCTACGTTCTCTCATTATCCACCTTCTTTTGATGTGGCATTGCCTTGCCCTCAGGAGAAGCAAGGTGGTTTTTTGTTTGCTTTTTAAGGAATGGATTTTTAAAAATTGGGGGGGTTTGCACTACTTAAAGGGAAAGACTTGTCTTTAAACAACTATGATAATGACAGAAGACTCTAAATCATGCAATTAACAAGTATTAAAGCTTTTTCCTTAACAAATAATCTGATATTGCTCTCTTGAGGATCGCTTCTTCTTTTTATCCCCCAAATGCAAACAGCAAGCTGTTTACAAAGTCATTGAGACTAAATATTTTCTGAAGAAAAATAAATAAATTTCACCAAATAATAATCAGCTTTGGTGCTGCTTTCTGGGTTAGAGCACATACCTCTAGATACCAAAATTTTGTTGGACTTCAGTGGCAATGAAAGGTCTGGAAAGCGATGTGTAGAGCATTTGCTCTATTTTTGGGGGGATAACCAATATCATGCAGCCCCTCTGCACAAGGGACAAGCAAGGATAGGTGAGGCAGGGAATGGACACCATGTGCTCTATCATATCTGATACAAGTTACTCCCCTTACAGGATAGCAAAGGACAAGACCACCAGTTAAATCAATGGTGGCTTCAAATCACATCAGAGACTGAAATGTTATAATTTATGGCTTAAACATCTTCATGAAGGACTTTTGGCTATTGTAGCAAAACTGTACAAAAGCTGCAGAGCAAACCACCAAAACCCTGAATGGAGCCCTGAACTGTGCGCTGATGGAGATAAGATAAAGTAAAAACTCTGGGCTGGAGGAAAAGAACACATTCACAGAGGGGTCAAGCTTAGCACCTTTGGGGTAGAGACCATAGCCCCAGGGCTATCAGCTGCCAGGCCAGCACAGACCCTGACACCAAAGGGTGGGGGGAAGAGAGGTTTTGGGTGTGTAGTGAAAAAGCCTCTGGTCCGAGGCTGTGCAGACAGAGGAGCCCAACTGCCCTACTCTTCCTTCTTTCTTTCTCTCTTTTTCTTTCTTTCTTTCTCTCTCTTTCTCTCTCTCTTTCTTCTCTTTCTTCTCTTTCTTCTCTTTCTTCTCTTTCTTTCTATCTTTCCCTCTTTCTTTCTCTCTTTCTTTCCTTCCTTCTTCCTTTCCTTCTTTCTCTTTGCCTTTTTTACTGTTACATAAAATATATCGATTCTTTGGCAGCAACATCTAACCTCGTTTGGTTTTAACCTTTTTTTTTTTTTTTTGCTATATTTCAAACCTTTCTGGGTTCAATCCATTTTATTCACAGAGATCTAGCTATCTTTGCTCTTCTGTGTTTAAACCCATTCGTAACACATCATGACATAAAAATCATCACATCATCAATAACAACTCACCCTATCATGAAATAAAGCTCTGATGCAGTTCAGTCACTGGGTTTACTACATCAGATCTTTATTTCATGAGGAAGATTTGTGTGAATGGAGTCATTTTTCCGACGCAGATTGTCTGGACTGAACAAGGAGGACATGTCCCATCTGTGAGGTTTGTCCCACCTCCCAGAGCACTGGAAAGCCCAAGGCCGTTCCCTGCTAAGCTGACAGTAGGTTTCTGGCTTCTGAGGCCTTTTCTCACATGGATTCACTGACATCTCTGGTGCTAAAAGCAGTCCACACTCCAGCCTTTTCCAGCACTGGCACTCCCCAACCAACCTATCCCAACAGTGATACTGCTGAGGAAGCTCATGCAAACATTATAACTGTGAGACCTTCAGCTTCCTGCCAAAGGCAGTGATGGGTTTAAAACACTCCTGACAGGGAGTCAGGGGAGTGTTTCCCTGACAGCAACAGGGAAAGGTTGAAAACCTTTGTTTTCCTAACAGATCTGGATAAAATCAGCCAAACTACAATAAAATAAGGACAGAGGAAGTACCCACAGCTGACATGCTAATAAAAATTCTCTTTGAGAATAAAGACTTCCAGCGTACACAAGAAAGCAATCCTGAAGTACAAGCAATCCACTGTACTTTAACTTCAGTTGCTCTCCACACCTCAGAAAAACAATTTTAAGACCTTACCCTAGAACTCTCTGCATGGAAGTAAGACAGTGTCTTGGTACCACACAACTCCAGCAAACAGGCCAAGAAAGCATCACTTTTTCCTTGAAACACCTGAAGACCGCAGGGCAGAAACACAACAGTGTCACAGCTGTCATGTTTCCAATGCACGTTTACAAGTTTCACTGTCCTGGAGCAAGGCATGTCAGGCGAGTAGAGCCACTGTGGATTTTTCAGGACAAGGATCCTAACATGCTTCATTCTGATAGAGAATCACAGCAGGCCTTTGTAACTGTGTTGGGTTTGTGTGACCAGGTTTTGATAGCAGAGGGGCTACAAGGACAGCTTCTGTGAGAAGCAGCCAGAAGCTTCCCCTATGTTGAACACTGCAAATGCCAGCTCCAAAAATCCACCATTGGCCAAGGCCAAGCCCATCAGCAATGGTGGTAGTGCCTCTGGGATACCAGATTTAAGAAGGGGGGTAAAAAACCTGCACAATTGCAGCCAGACAAAGGCGTAAGAACGAGAGAAACAGCCCTGCAGACACTCGAGTCAGTGAAAAAAGAGGCACCGGAGTAGAGATTCCCCTGCATCTCATGGTGAGGCTGGCTGTCCCCCTGCAGCCCATGGAGGTCTATGCTGGAGGTCTATCCATCTTAAAGTTCTTAAAGTTCACAGTAACTTCTACAAATATATTTATATATTTAATCTGTCAGTGCACCCAAAGTATACTCGAGGAGAATTCTACCGAAACAAGCCTCCAAAACGTATGAGGACAAATTGTCTCTCCTTTATAAAATACAAGTGGAAGAAACATCAACCTGCACCAAAACCTGTGCCACTGCATTATTAATGCTGCAGTGAAGCAAAAGAAAAGACCCTGACAATCTGCAAAATTTGTGTCCCAGGCCTGACACTGTCAATGTGACAGAGCAGGCTGAGCACACCGCACAAATTGCCATGCAGATATAAAGAAGCCACACAACAAACAGAGAGATCACTTACTCTTAAAATTCCATTTCAGTTTCTCCCCTTAAAACAGAGACACTGGATATAAGAAGACACGGCAGCAGGGATCATTTCTAAAACAGACATTATTGTTCCATCAACTTTACCTTTTCTACAGAAGTGGCCATTGAATGTTCCACACAGGTACCTGCAGCTTCTGCCATGCAGATCCAGGTGCAGGCTGTAGTGATGGAGTCCACAGTCTGGGTCAGTATCATCCAGTAAAGGTCCATTAGGTGGAGGGGTGGATTGGCTTGAAAAAAAAATCGAATTTAGCAACGGGGATGGCTTAATAGAAAGAAATTAAATACATGGCTGTACACGATCATCTTGAGAGAGTTTTGAAATCAAACATCTCTAGTTCCTCATGCTTCTTTTCAGCTAATACAGTGTCTAATACTGCTGATCAGCTGCTTGGCCTAGCCAAAGGCAGAAAATATGGCAGTCAGCTTTAAAAGGCACATCTGTTAAACTTCAAAACATGGACTTGTCTACGAAAAAGAAAAAAGCATCAGCTTAACTACAAATCTAAAAGCCCACTAGCTAGAAACTTCTCTGAAACAGCAATTATTGGAATAATTTTGTTTGTGCCTAAGTAAATGAGTAACTACCACACACAAATGACCTGAAGAGACCAAATGCCAGAGGCAACTGCACAGCTTCTACAAAGGATCCAAGTGGGCACTAAGGGAGATTGTGTAAAATCTCACCTTCTGTGGCAGAAGAGCCACACTAAGTTACCATGGGCACTTAAGACTACTGGTTAGATACAACAATATCTGACCAGAAAGCTGAGGGGAAAATAAATTCCCCAAATAATGTTCTAAAGCTAAAAAACTCCATCTTTTGAAACAGCTTACAGTGTATAAACAAGTATTGTATTATATTATATACTGCAATATACACATATACAAACACGTCATAGGAAATCCAGCTAGGTTCTCAATAGGACTGAAAGATAAAGTCTAACTTTCTCAATACTGCAAGTATTACTACAGTTGTATAACTAAATTATCTCCTTAATAGCATAACAATGGCAATATCGTAGCATGAAAATGCTTCTACACTTTTGTAAATCGTTACTGTAACTTGTTTATATTAAACAAGAATAGTTAATTACTGCCTAAATATAAACCTCTAACAGCAGTCAATTTTAACTGTGAAACTCAAAGCTTTATTCAAAAGGTTATCTTTATTACCCACAAAGGAAAACCAAGCTTACACAACAGCAGAACCCAAAATGCTTCTCTCAAGAAGTTGATTATAACGAAGACTCGCCATAACAAAAGCAATTTCATTTGTATCCTGAAAAATTAATTAAAGTAGATGTATTTTTATGTGGAAATTCTTTTTTTCAGAGGGTCTTTCCAAGCATTAAAATTCATAGATAAATGCTGCTGCTTATTACTCTGCCAGTTACTGTAATAATGTTAGTAATGCCTTGCTCTAACATTTGGACTCCTAAAACCTTTAGTGTCTTTTCACAAGAGTACAGAATATATAAAAAAGATTAGAGCATTTCTATCTTATGGAGAAAGAGAGGGAAACTAGCTATGCCAGGGCAAAAGTTAGGAGAGCAATCCAAGAATTGTACTTCCCTAACTTCTACTTTCCACTTTAAAATAGGTACCTAAACAGAATCAAACAGCACTTACTCCCAACTACTGAAGCATCAAGTTTATTTTCATAGGTAAGGAACTATTTGCAAAGAGGGCTAACATCAGTGAGGGGTACAGAATTACTCAAGAGAAATGGTGAATTGCAAAGTAAAACCTTGGATGTCTTCACCAGATTATGTGCTCCTGGGAAAACATTAGGAACATAACCTTCTATAGATGCCTAAAGAAAACATAAATGTGAAAACTAAATAGAGACAGAGGTATGTATTTACTTCAAGAACACAGAATGCTAGGAAGTCAGCTTTTTTTCTTTAAATGTATTTTTTAAGTCATACATTTACAAACACCTAAGTCAATAGGAAAATTATTCACTGCCAGAAGTCTATTACTCTCCTGAAATGTGGGCGACTACTGTTTTCATCTCTCTGCGTTACCAGAAAATGACATCCTCTAATCAAACTTTTGGCTTCTTAACTACTTCTATATTTTCATAGTACAACATTACAGCTACAGAAGATATAACAAGGGAGATTTATCAAACACATAGTTTCTCAGTCTTTCTTTATCCAAATACCAGGAGGCCCATGTAACCTGTTTGTGGTTTCTATTATGCAGCTATGTGCAAAAAACCAAGATATGTGGCATTTACAATTATTTCACCCTCTGACAGTTAACTACCTAGTTACTAACTACCTCTGCCTACACAGAGAGTAAGAACTGCTGCTCAGAAAAGCAAGCAGGGGAAATACACTAGAGTGAAGCACACAATTCTTAATGTCTATGTGGAACTTTGTTATGATAGAACCATTTCCAGGTGCTGAAAGAAATCTCTTTCCAAGCGTGGGAGGGGCCAATGCATGAGCAAGACCATTGAGCCAACAACACAGGGACACCAGCCTACTAAACTTGTGAAGATACAAGAGAAATGGCTGTTAGTTTATCAGAGCTTTTCACAGACTGAGACAACCTGGAACAGACTCATGCAGGTCAGTTTTCTAGGAAATGGACTTTCAGTCTTACCTTAAAGAGTGAAAGAAATAGTCCTTCTGTGCTTTTAAACATTGCCTCCAGATTGTGCACAGCATGTTTGCAGCTGCAAATTAGGCACAGCTTGGAGGAACTATTCATAGGCTCCCTAGGAAAGCTCCTGGCCAGTGCCAGACAGGCTAAACCTTCATCAATAACATGGCTGAGGGGAGGAAGAAAGGGCTGCCACCTCTCAATTCAGACCAAGAGCAGAACACCTGAGACAGGCTTCTACAGCGCCCAGCCCTGTGCAGCTGCAGGCAGACACTGAGGTCCCCGTGCATTCCGTGCAAAATGCCAATTCCTTTTGCATAGGAGTCTGCTTCAGATGTTCCGTTCTGCCCTCTGAAGACATTCATCTCTACACCCACCCTACAGAGACTAAATGCTTAAGTTAGGCTCTTAATACCAAGAATGTAATACCCCCAAAAGGGCACAATTTAAAGCATTCCTACTGCTGGAGCAGGATATAGCTACCTGGTGATGGAGATGAAAGCTAAATTGCTAGGTGGGAACTCATCACAGGGCATGGCACGAATCAGAGGAAGAAGCACATCTGTCCTCCAACCATTCTCTTTAAAATTACTCTAGGATATCAAACTTGGGCATGTGAAGACTGCAAAACAAATAAAACTGAATGCAGTATTTAATCTAGTATCTTACATAACTGATCTTTGAATTAGAAGTGAACCTTTTGAAAAGTATATATACTCCTACATTTTAGAATACAATAAATCATCTGCTAGCTGTCCCTACATGCATTTGGTTGTTACTAGTTTAGAAAAGAGCTTTCAAAATCCAAAGGAAAAAAAACAAATTAAAAAAAACCCTCCCCAAATCCAAACTACAAGGCAAAAAAAAAAATCTATTCCTTCAAGTCATAATAAAATATTGAAACAAAATGTTATCTTACCTTCCAATTTCCTACTAACAATCCTGGATTCAGACTGAAGAGCTGGACAAGCTCATCGGCACCAACTGTTACACTGCTTTCAGTCACGTTAGCAAGACTGTATTCAGCAATCAAGGCAAATCGACGAGGTCTTTGGAAAGAACACGCAGAATGCAGGAAAAAGGCTATGTCTCCTTATTCATGTAAAAGTTCAGCCTAATTTCATTTTTAACTGACTGGCTTAAGTCTGAGCAACAGCACAGGATGAGAATGGTTTTGAAAGCGTTTGGCATGCAAACCCATAAAACTATACATTCAAACAACTACAGTGCACTAGCAGGATCTCAACCCCTAACAAGAAAAGAAGCAAAACCACTATATGATCTTCTAAAACACTCTTAAAAAAAAAGAACTTATGTGCTTGCCCAATTTTTCAAAATACCACAGAATTACTTTCCAATTCATTTTTGATACTTTATTGGTACTAGATAGAATCACTGAACATTTATCAGTGTCAAGCAAGCTACTAAGGTAAATTTTTCTTCCACAGAAGCAAAATTCAAAGGAAAGGACCAAATTGCACATATAATAAATTGTTTTTCTTAGAGGAAGCCTTCCTTTTTCAGAATTTTTTTTCTGCCTACAATTTTGCCTACAATTAAAGCCATTTAGCTCCAAAACACTCCTAAATAAAAGTTCATGGACAATCTTATGAACTAATGATGCATTAAAAAGAAAGAGCAGAAAGCAGAGTTTGCATTACCTATTCAGAATGAAGAAAGAAGTCTTTCTCAAACCCTTTTCCAACTTAGGCTCTTATCATATCCAAAAGAGTTCCTAGATTTCCCAGCAGTATCACTGTAGTATCACCAGGGATGGAGCATCCACGACCTCCCCACACAACCTGCTCTAGTGTCTCACCACCCTCACAGTAAAAAGCTTCTTCCTAATCAACCTCAACCCTTTCCATCTTTAAGTCAATCAGGCTCATATTAATACAGGAACATTCCTAAACTCCCTGCACTACTGCCTTACGGTCTTAACACGGATATATTGAAATTGGTGAAACCACTCCTTTCATCTATATTCACAATCTCTAAAAACTTACAGTTCTGTGAAATAAATACACCAACTGCCTGCAAGCTTTTATTTTTTTAATAATTTACTACATATGAATCATCATCTTGGTAAAACAACTACATTTCCCACATAATTTGACTGCAAGACTTTTTCAGCTGACTTTATACAAAAGCCTTCTTTTGATTTATTTATTTTTCAAGCAAATAGTTTGCTTCTGCTTGAGGAACCAGGTGTTTTGTAGGTGAACAATTCCCTCTTTTCAGAGCTCTGTGACTAGGGGCTTTGTGTAAGAAGCATGTAGCTGATACTGCACATAATGTACACATAGACTCCAGATGTGTGCAGAACTCCTTAACAGCAACCAAACACCTCAAATAGACACTTTTCGTTTCAGTATCTTCTCAGAATATAATGAAAAAAACCTATTGTACACACTTAAGCTAAGAAACAATAGGTATGCTGTGGACTGGTGTTTTTATATGCATGTACTGAAGACTGCACACATAGTTGAACACCAAGTTCCATAAACTCACACGCACACCTATCAGACACAAAATAAATTTTAACAACATAGATTACCTGACTGTAGCCACATAAATATTGATGGCATTTTCCAAGCTAAGTTTCTCACAATAAATTCTCCTAGATTTACATGTTTCTTTCATGCTCATTTGTGTCTATGCCTTAAACCCAGCTTTCCAAGTCAGGACCTCTCAGCCTGAATATCACATGCCAGTACCTACATTAACCTATGAATTAATGCCATAGCTTGTTGGATTATGCTATTTGCTGCCTTTTCAGGTGTGGCAACCTGGTTCAGGAACGGCACGGCGGCCAACCCCCAGCCGCTCAGGCCATCAGCTCACAGACACCAATGTGGTGGACGGCAAATGGCATTTATTGGTGATTAGCACTGCATGATATAACTTTGGTTACAACGTCACACTGGTCTGCTTACATCATAAACTAAACGCTATTGGCTACCTGGGGAGGGGTCCTATCTTTCCGTACAGCACGACATCTTCCGACTGCCAGACCCTACCTACCCACAGCTATTTCTTGCTAAAAAGCTCTACCAATGAAGAGAAGAATATAGGAAGAAATACTACAGGGAGGCTTTCTAACAACGAGTTAACTTGTTGAGTCAAACCAATGTCAGACAGCTCCTACAGACACATTATCCACCAGTTGCACCCAAAAAATCCTCAAAAATCCTCAGTTAAAACTCACCCCTTCTTTTTGGGAGGTCTGCCCAGAGGAGGAAGCAATGGTGTAACTCCATACAGTTTTAGGGTTGACAGGATGTCTAAGCACAGCCAGTCTCTACCATACCAAAGCACGGTAACTGATGTGTCCTTAAACGATAGCTTTGGCTTCTCCATTACATGTTCTTTTCCATTTTTGTCCTTCAGTGCAATTACCCAACTCAAGCCAGAGACACTGTTATTTAGGAATTGAGAGGGGAGAGGGGTGTTTAAAACAAAATTCCCAAAGTGACAACAGTTAAACTATGCTTTCAACAGTTTTATATTTCTACTAACTGCTACTTATGTTCCTCAGTTTCAGCAATTTCTAGATTATCATCGTATCTTCCCATTTTATAGCTCTATTTCTATACCCCCAAGCCATTAATATTTTGTACATTCTTCTCAAGTAAATCTCTTTGTGACAAGGCATTGCTTACTTCATAGCTTCTTTGCTCACAAATGGAAGACCTGTATAAGGATCTAGAGGTTTAGCGAGAAGCATTACTCTCGTTTTGAAGGCAGATGTCTGTTTGAAGATGTATTCATTCTTCCAGTACCCCGGGTTCTTATCATGTAGAGCATCACAGCCCAAAGAAACAGTTTCTGGTTGTTTAGGCTTTGTTTTCCACATTGTCCATTTTGGTTGCAAAGCACTGGAATAGAGTTTCAGCCAAAGTCCACTGAAAATAAAAATAGAATGAAGAGGAATAAATTTCAAGAACAGTCACTCAATTTTTATACACACATCTCAGCTACCACCAAGCTGAAATGTTAGCACAATGTTAGCATAATGTTAGCACAAAAACAGTCTTGTCTGCCTTCTTCAAAATATGGGATCCAGGATGAAGCTCAGCGACAGCAGAGCCATAGTCAGCAACGGAAGTGAAAACTGATAAAGGTTAAGCAGTAAATTTTGAAAATTCCACCCCAAAACAATGATGCATCCTCCTCACAGAAAATCAGCTAGTGGAGAAAGTGTTTTAATACCTTTTATTCAACAAAGGTAATCTGTACACTTCAAGTTTCTCACACAGATACAGCAGAAAGTGGAGTGGAGGAGGACAATCAGATTTACACCTTTGCTTGGGGTTACCAGAGTCACGTCAATCCCTTCTTCACTCTTTGGAAAAGCTCAGAGAAGACATGACTTTCTGAAGACAAAGAAACATGTGACAGTAATGATGGGTTCATCTCCTTCACGCCAGGAAAACTAGGAGGTCACATTTCAGCCCTCTAGGACATTTCAGTATCTCTAGGACAGTTCATGGAATACTGAATACAGGAACCGACAAGAATTCGAACAATAATCTGTGAATGCAGGTTTCCAGTAAGTTTTCTAATTTTAAAGTGCCAGACATACACTTTACATAACTGCACTAAAGAAAATTAATGGGAAGGGCAACAAATTCTCAAGAGACATTTTCTACCATTAATTGGCAAGACTACCTTTACCAATCCTCACTCATCCCCAGGCAAACTTAGGCTGCTATGCTTTGTATTGCATTTTGCCCTCTCCTGAAAGCATTCAAGGACTGAATCCATCCCACATTGCCTCCTACCCACAACAAAGATATCAGACACTTCTCTTTTAAGACCAGGAAAGGCAACCAAGTTACCAGATAGCACAAAACATTTCTGATGGAGAGGGGAAGTTCTTTTTTAACCCCAAAGTGGTTTAGAACTGTCCGGCAATGTAAACAAAGGAGAGATGTGCTTGACATACAATCATTGGGGGAAATTGAGCTATCATCCAACTGGTCCTAATCAGCCGAAAAAGTCCAGTAAAATAACTATGAAAGTCTCCTGTTAACTAGAAACCCCTCCCCAACTCCCCCTCCCCTCCATCCTTTCTTTCTTGGAGAGAGATACTCCACATCTTACTCTATGATGCTGAAAAGACAGCGCTTAGCAGTAGGCATTTCCTGCATTTTGAAGTTACAGATTCAGCAATTTAGCTGACTGAAGACAGACTCATCACAAATACCTACCATCCTTGTCCTCACTCTCAGTTATATATTGCTTCTTC
>JAWUZG010001482.1:0-29145 GCA_036785705.1 Acanthornis magna
ATGACCACATGGGACACACAGTGTCACTGAACAAGGGACACCAGTGCCAGGGAGGAATATTGCACCAGTGTTCCTCAGCTGATCCCTGGAAAAATAAAGGAAGCCTCACCAAATAAGGAGAAGAAGAAAAAAAACTGAAAATGGGTGCATTTTCAAAACTCAGGACTATTTAAGTTGGTTTCATGTACAAACCCAAACTTTTTAGCTGTGCCTTCTAGTTAGAAAAATATTAACCATGTGCCTAGTATTTTATTTATACAGTTCTAATCTTTATCTATCATGACACAGTCAAGTAGCTAAATCCAACTTAACCAACACTTACTGCATTAAGGAAGCCAAAATACAAGTTTCTTCCTCTTCATAGTAATTGGGGAAAATTTTAGGTAATGCCAGAAATTTTTGCCTTTAATATTATTTATTTAATGTTACTGAAATTTCTAGAACTTTGAGGGTATGAAGGCATTTTATACAAAGACTATCTGTATTTGTAGGCGGGGCACTGATGGAGGTCAGGGTAGTCTAGGTAATGATAAATCCTAAAACCTTGATATGAATTATATCTGAAGCACAGTGAGGAACCACAAGCAGTAAGACAGGTTTTTAAAAGCTCATTATTTTGAGCCTATGTTTTCCTTTGAACCAATCCTTCAAAAAGGGTTCTGCTCTATTGCACATCCCCTCAGAATCATTTGAAGAGCAATCCTTTTCATTTTCTCATCACCCAGGCATCCAATCCTAATTCCTCACACCAGCATTTCAACTGGTGGCAGTCAAGAAGGTAGGCAAGTTTATAAAACACCTGAAGTGAAGAGCAGGAACTCTGTTGTCACTTCCATGTGAGTGCTGGGGAAAATACTGAGGCAGGCTATGTATTTAATATCTTTTATTTTCATCTCTTTACAAGTCACATGACATACTCAAAATTCCGGCCAAATCAACCTCTTATACCTAATATCACGGTCTGTATACCATGTTATATTAGCTAGTTGGCAGGTTCTGTTGCTCATTTATCAAGATGTTTAGGAATTAAGGGATGAATCTCTTTCTGTTTTCCTATTAGTGATACCGGTAAGCTCTGAATATGCTGGAAGAAAGGAGCTCCAAACCAGATAAATTATATGGTTGCTTCAGTACACATAAATAGCAGAAAGGACTGCAAGCCTAAGAATTCATAAAGCCTGTGAGAGATGCAGAAGACCTCTGTTAAGTACAGCTAACAGCTGATATATTAATGATTTAGTTTTTTTTAATGAAGACTGGTTTTTAAATATAGTGATGGTCCTATATAATTAACATGAAATTCAGGGCAACACTAAAGCTCACAAAATAGATGGATATGTTAAAAAATCAGCAGATATCCCACTTCATCAGAATAAATTAACTTTGAAAGAAACGCGATTAAAAAATTAAATAGTAGAAATTATAAAGTACATGGTTTCGCCCACTGTGAAAACTCTCAGACCATAATAATTGCATTTTTTCAATACATGTTCTTATCTAAGTCTTCTCAGATGTTTTATCATTACTGTTCATTATTTACAGCATATGACTGCCCCTTTGTAAAAGAGTAATGATTTGGAGGATTTTGCCATAGGTAACAAGCTTTTCTGGAAGAGAAGATACTCCTCATTTTCTCCTAGTTTCTCTTTATTCACAACATCTGCACAAACTGAAATAATATAAAGAGGATGCTGCAAAGAGTTGCCAAACAACACAAGGACAATTCCAATAGCAGCCCAGATGAAATCACTTTGTCCAGGCAGGTGGTCAGAAACTACTGTTTCAGCTTGTGATATTTCATTCCAACTCAGCAAAGTGCCTTCCTGCACCATTTGCTCTACCTCCACATGGCCCTGCCTCAAAGATATGTCCCAGTAGGAACACTAACTCGAAACACAGCAGGCATTTTCCTTTCTCCCTGTTCCAGTTTTGCTGCCTTGTTCTGAGGACAGAACATATAACATAGGGCTAAAATGGCACATTTTAAAAATATTTCAGAAGATAATGATGCAGTGGTAAAGCGGAGACCTTGCTCTTCAAGTAGAGTCTTAAATGTGATAAGCCAAATGAGTTAGAAATATAATCACCCTGTGCTGCTCTGGGGGGAGACTAAGAGCGGAGCTGGTGAGCCAGGAGCATGTGTAGACACAGGGATTCAGCTAGAAAATGGGCAGTGATGGCTGTATAACTCATGGGTGAGTCTGAAAGCTTTTCAGATGATCAGAAAGTGAGCACTGCAATGATAAGAGTGCAAAATTTCATCTAATGATGGATAGGTTTTCTCTGAATTATTCGGAGGTGATGCACCAAAATTGCTATATGTAAGTGGATGCCCTTGGAGGCATTTCCTACATGAAATAGAGACATAAAGCATTTAACTCACGTAAGTATGAAAGAAGAGGTAAAATTACACTAAAGCTGAAGACCAGATTATAAAAATTTTTTAAGAAGGAAAGAAATTAAATTAGAATGGCTTAGTTTTTTAGCTGCCTGAAGAGAAGAACAAATAAAAGAGAAAACAGATGAATATACTTAAAGCAGCACTATAAGTGCTGAGTATCTCCAGTCATGCAAGTCAATCTGTGCTCTGACCTTCAGAGGGTGAGCACCAATTCCCCAGCTTCACCTCTGCACCATTAGAAATTGTGCTGCAGGTACCTAATTTGTGTTTAAGTCACCATCTTTTGGCCATCCAAGCATCACAAAGAGATCAGGCCTTCAAAGAGTAAAAAAATAACATTCACTCCAGCTTTTAAAATGACTTATCAGTGAAATAAAGACACAGACAGTTTCAAATAACTAAACCAGAAATGAGATCTGTCTTTGCAATGACTAGGGAGCAAGGGGACAGATTGCCTATATCCATCCCAAAGTGTCTTCATCCATTGCACAACAGACTATTTGTGAAGCTAATATCATCAACAGTGTCTTCTATTCAGTTAAAAATCAAGTAAGAAAGGCAACACACTATTAGAAAACTGTAAATACTGCCCGAGGGTTTGCGTATGTAAGGATCAAGGTCTTTTGCAATTCTGCTGACGGATTATCACCCATTTAGTTATTGAGGTCTGTACAAATTATGGAGAGACATGCAAATGTAATTAGGAAGGCTAGTCTTTTAATGAACTAACAAGAAGTGCTATAGGTAGTTAGATACTTAATCATTGCTACCAGCAACACTAGAAGCTTTCTCATTAAAAAGTTAGTTTGCGAAGACAATTTTTTTCAGGTGATGAAAAATGCATGTAGAAACTTAATACAAGTTAAATTATGATTTCTGCTCATTCTAGGCTTTCCCTTTATGCCAGGAAAATAGTAAGCAGTGTTCTGTTTCATTAGTCCCTTGGATGTGAAGGTAGCATGAAGTCATGGCTTCCCACCAACATACAGGAACAGGGAGAGTAGTGTAGTATAAATTAACACAAAGGGCCAGACAAAATCACACTAGAGTCCATGGAAGAAAAAAAGCGTACATGTGACAAGACCACTGTCCATCTTCCAAAGTTCAAGCTGTAGTCAAACAGATGGGAATGTTACTTTTCACACAGCCCAGTTATGAGACGTAGTATTCACCATGTTAAACCTTGCTAGAGCAACCTTGCCAGAGCAGGTAAAAATAAATTAATTTGGCTGTAGAGGTGCCATCCCAATTCTTTGGGACTTTATTCACTCAAGGCTGCACACTTATGTGTGGGAGAAAACTTTCTTGAGAGCAAGGGCTTAATGGCAGCAGTGCGATAGAAACGGAACTGCTCCCATCAGACCACAGCAGCACTTAACAAGAATCCAGGAACCAAGGAGTGTGCTGCAGGCTGTACAATGGCACCTGTTTCATACAACTCTTTGAACAATTATTTTTTTTTCTTTTCTTTTCTTTTTTTGTAAGACAAAGGTATTGAAATCATCAAATCATTCTGCAATGTTATTGAAGCAAACCCAACCTTGTCTCAGCACATTAATGGGTTCAAATAAGCAAAGTTCAGTGATATTTCCAAAACATAATTGACATAACTGTGGAATTCCACTGTTGAAGTAGTAGGAATTAGATAGTAAATGTTACTATCTCAGGCTATTGATTTGTTACCTGTACATTGAACTAGGTCATGACTGAATGAAAGGCCCCTGTGAACCTGATGATGTTAGGATCTAGCATACAGCAGAACAAAAGGTTAGGTGAATTTAGACATTTTATCTCCTTCTAGAGGAACTTAATCTTCTAACTTCTGAAAATAACCCCAAACCCACACATATTACTGATTTAACAACTTACAGAGTTTTCAGTAAAATCATAGTTGGAACTAAAATTTGATCCTTAGATGAAACAAAAGAGAGAAAAGACAGCTCTTAAAATAGTTACTAGAAAAATTCTGAAGTATCCTTTTACTACTAATGTTATGTATACATTGTACCAATTACTTACAGGAGATGACAGGTATTAAAAATACATTTCAAACCTACACTGCATTTAACAGAATTTGAAATTCCTAAATTGATACAGCAAGTCATTTTATTTGCTAGTAATCCATAAATTAACCATGGCTTAAAAAAGTCTGCCTTAAGTAATCACGAGTACTAATATGACATCATTTGCAATAAAAATCCTGCATTATTGTGAACTTACTAACCTACCTAAAACCGAGTGTGCAAATCCTAGCATTATGAATGTTATTGGCAAAAGGTCTATTGAATTTAACAGCATCAAGGTTTGAGCCAGCACTTTTCTAGATTCAGAAATGTTTAATATAATAGAAATTCTGAAACTCTGGAAGGACCCTAAAACCAACTTGAATACAGTAAAAGTCAGTTTTCAATTCAAATTAGACTGTGTTAGGAAAATTCAACAGAGAGAAGAAAAGAGCATATCTTTGTCTTTTTTACATAATTAAAACCTCTAAATTGAAAACTGAATTGAAAATGAGAGCAGAAAATAAAGGCAATGATTAAATATTCACTGCATGTAAAGAGAAGCCCTTTAAATAAAGCTTTCATAGAGCAGCTGAGCTGATATCCTCTACTAAATTATGTTGCTGTTATTCATAAGTGGTTTTGACAAGAGTCAAGTAGATGCAATAAAATAAAGTAGCATCATCAAATTTAAAAATAATAATAATAAAAAACCTTGGTAATTAATACAGCTCCACGTGACATTTAAAAAAAAAGCCAACAAAAATGGGGGAAAATCCTAGTACAGCTGTGAAGAAGTTAGAAAATACCATGTACTGAACTTCCCACACTGACACCCAGATCCAGTTACCGTCCTATATTATCCTTCGGTCATGGCAGCAGCAACCAGCTCACATCTCTGGGAAAGGAAGACAAATGTAATCTGAGCAGGGAGATTCCCACTTTGAGCCTGGGACAATGTAATTGCCAACAGAGGACCCAAAGGGTGACTATACCTTGGAAGTTGTGCAACTTGCACCAAAGAAGGGGCAAACCTAAGCCAGAGGACAAGCTACCTTTCCACCCGGGACCTTTCACACTACAATGAGGACATGGAGAAATTGCCTACGTGCCTGTAAACAAAATGACAGATTTCCAGCTTCTTAGCTGTAAGCTTCATGAAGTATTTCCTTGAACTATTTCCATTACTGAGCAGTAACTGATGTCCAGAAACTACATTAGATGCCTCTAATCAACTGATACAATCGTTATGTCTATTCTACTAATGGTGCCTCAGATCAAATCCTCATAGCACTGCGAAAAGATAAGGAAAGAAATGGGAAGTTGTTGCCAGGAAACACAGGATTAATTCAGAGCAGTTTGAACGCACACTAACACAGCAGTATTGGCTGCCTCTCACATAAGGCAAAAGAGGATGTTCAGCCTAAAAATATCCTTTGGAAGAAGAATCAGAAGAATTCCCCAAAAATCAAGATTTTAACATATACAGGGAAAAAAAATGGATTCACTCCCCCATACTAATTACAGTAATATACATACACCCCTTGCTATATTCTATTTATTTTTTTTTAAATCACTTTCAAGGGGGAAATAGAAGTACTTTGAATCTTTCTTGATAAAGAAACAAAGAAATACTAGCTCAGAATCAAGCAGAAAGATCTTTTCCAGTTAGATAAAGAAGCTGGTGGAGCAACAATTGTCATGAGGATTGCTTTTTATTGTTCATTTCCAGGCAGTGAAATCTGTGGCTAATGGGGCTGCCCCACAACAGCTGCTAATACTCTAGAGACACTTTTTGATATTCCAGTTTCCAGCACAGTATTGCAGTACTGAGAGAAGTGCAGGTAAAAGCAGGACACTGCCAGGCAAACACACTTACCTGCACAACCCCTATAAACTATCCAGAGCAGGCACACATTAAGGACATTTACTTCTGAGGTTGATAAAACTTGTTTTACAGTACACCAGAGTCAGTAAAGGAAATTACTACCAACGACATTAGAAATGGACTGCCTTTTGTACTCAGTAATACTTTTTACAGTTTATGTCATGACCTAAAGCCCTAAAATTTTAACATACCATCAAGTGCCTTTTTAATGGTCTTTATAATCAGTCTTGTGGGACCAGGAAAGATGCAAATTGTAAAAGGCACGTAACATTGGGCACATGCATTCATAAATATGTTTTACCCAATATCGCATTATTTGATTTCTCCAGACTAAAATAAATTAAGAGCAGGATACCGATTTGAAAACAATGTACCTGTATAACACCAGGAAGTCTAATAGCTGTCCCTTCATATGCCTTTACCTAGCCAGAGCCAAAAGGAGGATGGGAAGTATGAAGCACAGAGGTTATAGAAATATTAAGAAGCACAAAGGTGCTCCTGTAATGCCACAGGTAAGATAGGGCAAGGTTCAGATTGAACAGTAGTATAAATACATGAGGGAACAAAGTAGCAGGACACATTGTTTCCATGCTTCAAGCCCATTATGCTGCTATCATATCCCCTAGTAACAAGTTCTGAATCTCCAGGTCACTAAACCTCTCCTCACAGGTCAGACTCACAGTGCCCATGGAGGCAGAGCTGTCCTCTCTCATGCCAAGGGGTTGATCTGGGTCTCAGTACCAACACACCGATGTAGCAGGTGATGACTTTAGACCTCTTCCTCCATCTGGGTTACCAGCAGGAGGCAAAGCTTGTGTTCCCTGTCCACATACAGGCTTGGCCTTCACAGAGCTGGCAGAGGCTGCAGCTGCTGCAATTATTTCGCAGCACTGTGACAAAAGCACTGGATGCCATAAGGATCGCTATTGTGGCTGTGACAAGAATCCCTGCAGCTGTGACAAAGATCACTGTGGTGTCCTGCTGCATGCATGCTGGCAGAATCCACAGTGAAGCTCAGCGACACTTGCTCTGTAATCCCTATGACACAGACATTTATCCAGAAGGAGTTTTCCTAGCAAATCTAGAAGGCTCAGAGGATCAGGGATTTCCCTCTGAGGTCCAGCAGCTAACATCTCTAAGTTGGGTTACAACCCCACCATGCTGTGACTGCCAAAGTAAAAATATTAATGAGGTCAAAGTGATTCTGATGGAAGAAGGGCAGCAAGATTTTTTTCCATGAGGTCAAGATGGCTTTAGGGCTATTGCCATTGACAAAGTTCTCCAGCAGACAAATTTTCTACTGCTCCAGCTGGATCCCTACAAATCTATTCAACCTGATGGGATTCATCCAAGAATCCTCAAAGAGCTAGATAGCTCAAGAGTTGATATCATCACAAAACCTCTCTCAATAATTTTTGAGTGGTCTCGGGAATCTGGAGTGGTCCAGCTGACTGGAAGCTGGCAAATGCCCCAGTTTTCAAGAAGAGAAAGGAGGACCCTGGAAGCTACAGATCTGTCAGTCTCACTTCAGTGCCACGCAAAGTTATGGAGATTATTTTGGAAGGTGTTGAAAAACACCTGAAAGACAACACAGTCATTGGTTACAGCCAGCACGGCTTCATGAGAGGAAAGTCGTGCTTATCAAACCTGATTTGCTTCTATGACAAAGTAACCCACTGAGTTGATCAGGGGAAGCCAGCTGATGTAACCTTTCTGTATTTCAGTAAAGCTTTGGATACCGTTTCTCAGAGGATCCTTCTGGACAAAATGTCCAGCACACAGCTGGATAAACACACCATGAGATGGGTGAGCAACTGGCTCATGGGTCGGGTGCAAAAGGTTACAGAGAATGGGGTGACACCAGACAGGGACCTGGCACTAGTGTCCATCAGACCCTGTGCTCATCAGCATCTTCATAAATGACTTGGATGCAGGACTGGAAGGGATACAGAGCAAGTTCACAGATGATACAAAGCTGGGAGGAGCTGAGAGAGGCCCTGCAGAGAGGCCTCGACAGTGGTGAGGACTGGGCAGTCACCAACCGTACAGAGTTCAACAAAGGAAATCCAGGTGCCAGATTCTGCACCTGGGATGGGGAAGTCCTGGAGGTATGGACAGAATGGGGAATGAGATAAAAGATATTAAGTTATTAGAGAGCATCCCAAAGAAGGGCCACGAAGATAGTGAAGGGCCTAGAGAGGAAGTTGTGTGCGGAGTGGCTGAGGCCTTGCTCTGTTCGGCCTGGAGGAGACCGAGGGGAGACTTCACTGCAGTTACAGCTTCCTCCTGAGGGGAAGAGGAGGGGCAGGCACTGATCTCTTCTCTGTGGTGACAGTGACAGGACCTGAGGGAATGCCCTGAAGTTGTGTCAGGGGAGGTTTAAGTTTAATTTCAGGGAAAGGATCTTCACCAGAGGGTGGTTGGGCACTGCAACAGCTCCCCAGGGAAGCTGTCACAGCAACAAGGCCAACGGAGTTCAAGAAGCATTTGGACAATGCTTTCAGGCACATGGGGTGACTCTTGGGGTCTCCTGCGCAGAGCCAGGAGCTGGACTCAATGATCCTCGTGTGTTCCTTCCAACTCAGCATATTCTGTGATTCTGTGTGATTTATCCAAAATAAATGGTTTAAGGCATCTCAATATTTTCAACGAGGTATCAATTTGATCTCTTTTTAAAGCCAAGGCCTTGCTCCACTTACAGCAATATGAAGCAAAACTAGTTCCTGATATTTTGTGGACAGTCTGTAACAGGGATCACTGATCTGCTTTTTCCTTAAAAAACATGACTTCCATTATATGCATCTATTTTCAGAGGCTTACCATAAGTAGGTAGTGATTGCAAATAGTTATTCAGAACACAAGAGAGCAATATTCAAAAGAAGCTAGTTTGTTTTTAATTTTTTGGCTCTTAGGGAATCAACAAACCTTTAGCTGAATGCAGTATTCCTGTGCTGAATCAGAAGTGTATAAAGCAAAACAGAAATTACCAAACCAAATATTAACGTGACATAACTATTTATGGTTTCAATTTTAGGATATCAATCTAACCAGCAAATCCACAAAGTAAGCCCTTTCAGCAGCTTAAAATGAAAAGAAACTGCTGTGACAGTGGCAGCAGTGTCCCAAGACTGTGAGTATGAAAACAAACAGCCCATCATGGCCTGCCAGCAAGCAGCCAGCAGCCTCTGTGCTCCCTTCATGGTCAGGAGTACCTTTAGCTGCCTGCACATGCCAAGGGATGCCACCTGTATTTTCACCTTAGCACTCAAGGCAGCAGCTGTGACCACACACTTTCACGTGAAGGAGGCCTGAGTCTATCTCTTGCCCATGCAAAAGTTAACAGAGCAAACATCTTCCTGTTATTACTGCTCCTCCTGCTTGCTCCCCTTCTCTTCCTTTGAAATTTTGCTGTTATGAACCTGTTATCATCAGAGCCCATTTGCCACTTGTTATTGTTTTCCTCAGTGGATTTATGTAGCTCTAAGGAGCTGTAGGCAAAGGTATCTCTGCAAGAAATTGTTTAAACTGAATGCTGCTTTCTTGAACAAATAATGCTCCATTCTACTTCCTTCTCAAAAGTAAGGTGGGAGGTTACATCTTCTGTAGAAAAACCCCACAACAATCTGCAATCTGAACTAACACAATTCTGCTGATTTCAGGAGCCAGGCAAGGCAGAGTATGTCCTTTGGGTTTCACAAGTTTGCCATGTACAATGAAACCAGTTTCTCTCAAGGATAATTACTGCCATTTCATTCAACTTGAAGTCATCCTCCATAATAAAATTCTCACGCTGGGTTTTTCTTTTAAAAAACCACACAAACAAAATTAATTAAGTACTGGACAGCAACCACACTGAGTATTCAAATTATGTAGGTACAAATTATAATTCAATGTCTAACATGGTCCTGTAGGACTAGTCATGAACTTGCACTTTTGTGAGGCAACCTGGGTTGTAATTTTCTTCATGTTCTTTAAGATTATTCTAGAGCCTTGTATGTGGTCTACATTATTGTGTCTTGATCTATTGGCAGCAAACAAGTGCTTACGCAGAATGCTGTATTTCTTGGAGAGTCTGTTAAAAATGCTTTCCTTGATTAGTCTGTATTCATGTCAGTTTGCACATTGAACACAAGAAGAAATCTAGAGAAATTTGAGGGGGAAGTGAACTAGATTTGTTCATTCTTCTGATGAGGTTAAGGGAAGACCATGGTCTTTAACTGAACTAAAAGTAGATTTACACCACCAAATCCACCCCTGCATAGAAGCTTTCCTTCAGCTAAGTTTACTGGACTGAGACAATAACCGGAATCAAATCATGTCTTTCACACAAGACTAAAAGCTGCCTTAAATGTCCAAGTAGATCCAGTGATCACTGGAGGAAATGAGCATGGGACTGTCACTGGGCTCATTTCCACAAGCTCTTTCAGAAAGCCTCAAAAGTCCTTCTCTGAATTTCTGTAGATCTTCCTCTTCCCTCCAGTTCCATTTACATGCTCCTAATGCTCAGCAATCATTTTTTCACTTACAAACAACCAGCTCTTAACTTATAAAAAATAACACTTTATTTCAGAGTAATTGCAGCATCCATCATCTAGCTCATAAACTGAGAGCTGGAGCCACATGGTCATTTAGTTAATGGCTTCAAATAATGAGAACTAAACAACAAAAAACCACATCAAAACAAAAAATAAATTATATTAAAGAAACTTTTCATGTTTTGCCAGAGTTTTCTTCCCTGACTTAAATTAAAATTTGCAGATATGAAGAGTCTGGCTTGGGGCTGGCATCCAAGATATACAGTATCTTAAAAAAAAAAAAAATCATGCAAGATATACAGTACCTTAAAAAAAAAAAAATCAAAGATGCATTCCTTTTTCTCAGTAAGAAATCCTTCTAGACCACATTTTTCTCATGGTACAGAAATTCAGCCAGTGTCCCTTACTTGGACTAAAATTGTCAAATAGTACGTGAAGTAATTGAAACTTTCACAAGTATGTGGAAACTATTTAAGATGTCTAATGGAGATGTTGGAAGACCAATTATGATGATTTCTCCCCATAGAAGAGACTTGGAATCTAACATGAAAATACTTTCTTAACACACATCACACTGCTTTCTCACAAACCAAACACTTCTTGTTCAAAAGCGCAATAAATTATATCCAAAACTATAGATAGTAGAGTGTTCATGCTAGTCAGTGAAATAAAGAGGGCAGAAAATTGTGTATTCAGAAGAAAAGTATTACAGAATTTCATACATCAACCTAAATATATCTACATCATCTCTGCATTAAGAATAAAACACCAATTTCTGCTTCACTACTGAGTCTTTCCTTTTCTTTAGAAGAGTAGGAGTATATACATCTATACATATATTACATTTACATACAAATGGAGGGTTTTTTCCTAAAAGCACTACTAAGTATCTTAGGAGGCTATCAAAATAAAAATAACAGGATGGACTTTATCAGTAGGCTTTTATAGGCTAAGCTCCACTCAAATAGGAAGTTAACACACTCAGCAAACTTTCAGGCAGCTCTGAGCTAGGCAGAGTTGCTGACAGGATAAGGGCCAGAGCCTGTCCAAAAGACTTCAGTAAATTTGGGAGCTAACCAACAGACATGTCACAATCTTCAACAGGGAAAACCACAGAATTCTGCAACGAGAGCGGAATAACCCCATGCATTGACTGAAACCTTACCAAGCAGCAGCCCTAAGAACATGCCTGTGATGTTTCAGTGGACACCACACTGCAGAAGTGAGCCCTCACTGTGAGCAAAATAAATTGCACGCTGAACTGCATCTGGAGGAGCGTGGCAGCAGAATAGGGGAGGCTGGTGCTCAGACAGCCTGGGGAGACCTTCAGTTCAAGAGGGATGCAGAGAAAATAGAAAAGGTTCGACAAAGGTCCATATCCTGCGTAGAGATGCTGAAGGAGCCGGGCCTGGTAAGTTTGGTAAAGAAGAAACCACAGAGGTGTTTAATATCTGCTTACAACTATTGGAAGGGCAGTTCTTTGGACACCACTGGCAAACTCCTCTTGGTAATGTCAGACAGCATAAAAAGGAAAACAACCACACAAAGCTGTTTTAGAGATTGAAGTTGGACAGCTGGAAAAAAATTTCCCTAGCAGCACTGGAATAGGTCATCAAACAGGCTGAGAGATTCTGTCCTTAGAAGGTTCATCCAGACAAAGCAATGGCTGATCCAGTCCTTGGTTTCAATAGCCCTCTTCCAAGTGGTAGAACCTTGGCGTATTGGAGGACTAGAACCAATCAGCCCTTGAAGGGCCTTCAAGATGGCATTTTTATCATTCCCCAAAAATAGTAAAGTTACAAACTATCCTTCCATTCACAATCTACTATTTTACTGATCAGGTACTGTAAATGTTGATTTTTTTTCCTTTATTTCTACTAGATTTTTTCCATGCAATACATGTATTCACAGAACCCAATATCTCAGGGCTTCTTTACACTATTACAAAAAGCTGTTCTTAAACATGACCACATGTGCATCTGCCTAATCTGAAGATCATTTACAAGACCTATATCACAATGTTAATTCTTTTATTTCTTGCTTAATTAAGTACTGTTTCTATCCCTGTACAATATTTGGATTTTATAAGAGAGCTACATTGTTATACGTTCACTGGCATCACAAACTGGACATTAAGTACAGCTGAGGGAGATTGAAAAGAGTGCTGAAAATGCATCAGCCAGGCAGCATCACCTCCAAAAATAATGTCATCATTCTCATTATAACCTCTGTACTTGCTTAGAATGAACTGATGAATTTGCACCAAAGTGCTGCATACAAAAAGGGGGCATAACATTCAGGAAATAGAGGTCACTAAAAACCACTTTGTTCAATGAAATTCAAAAGTTTCAATCAGTGACAAAGTTTCTTTCTTAAAAGGTAGTTCCTTAAAACTCTAACCAGGTAATGATGTGTCAGTATTCAAACTAGACACAAATGGCAGCCTTCATCTCCAAAAGAGAGCATATGTGCCAGTTACAGGCAATTTTTGTATGGCTTTGTAAAGATGAAAGGCAGATGCTTGGGGAAAAGCAGCAGAAAGCCCATCACAGTAACCTCAAGGCATAATGACTCCCTGAGATCCTCAAGGACTCGGAGCTGGGAGGAGGCTGGGGAATGGGCGCTCACCCCACACTGCTGAGCCGCTGGCCACTAGCTCTGCCCCAAGGGTGCCACTCCCCAGCCCCAGTGGGGCCCAGCCTTGCCCTTTCCTCCCACACATTTGGGGGGCTGCATCCTCCTCATACACTTCTCTGGAGGCAGGAATCACTGCTGCCTTGGCAGCCTGTTTCTCATTAACAACCTGGTTTTGTTTGCAAATAAGTGCAAGGTATTGTTTGAAGATGCAGCCTTTGCTACCTTTTGCTGCCTTGGCCATCACATACCCCGTGGGCTATCAGGGTTCTTCCAGAGAGCCACCCAAGCCCAGTACCACCAGGGAAAGGGAAGAGATCCTATGTTAAGTTGTCCCGGAAAGAAAGTCTGTATCTCTTCAGTGGGTCACTAAGCATCCTAACTTCAAAATGAAAAATAACAAATGGAGAAATCAACCAGCACTTATTTAGAAATCGCTGCAGTACGGAAAATGAAGAAAAGCAGCAACAGCAGCAACCCTCCCCCCACACAGAGGAAAGCTGGAAGGCTGAGGATGTCCTTGGATGCTTTCCAATAACAGGCAGGCACACTTCATGCTGCTGCAGCTACATAAATGTGCTTGCTTGCGAATTCAGCAAGTGTGTTGCCATCAATAAACTGTTTTAAATAAGAAGCTTTGATGCAAATAGTTTGCTCTGATCTTTAGTTAGTGAAAGGAAAAAGTGTCTTACAGCAGCAAAGAGAATCTCTCTGCAGCAGATCACAAGTACACCAATACAAAATACATGCCCTTTAACCACTTTCAATACTTCTTTGCCAATTTGAACTTCTAGCACAATGTAATCCAATAAATTGAGATCAGAATAACCATCTGATTTCACATGCAACACATACTATAATTATTTTTATATACTATAAGCATAAGGTTAATTTAAAATAAACTGCTAGTGCCTATCTAAAAATATTAATGGAAAATATTCAAAAATTGTTTAACATTTGTCTATCTAAATACTTGAAATATTACTGAGGGTTAGCATGATTGACACCACTTTAAATACCCGGAACAGCACTCACTACTTTCTAGGCCCCCAACACTTGTGTTCAGATGCAAGTGCTGGCCTCCTCAGTGCTTGTGCCAATGGAGACCCTTGAGGAAGAGAAACTTAAATATTCTGGGGCAAAACGTCGTCAGTGCAGAACAGAGGAAAACGGAGAAGTTTATCTCCACAGCACCCCAGAGAGTCCCTGTGGCTTGGGCAGGGGACAGAAACACATTCAGGCATTAGTTTCCCAAAACATACTTTTTTTGTTCATTAAGCTGATATGGAAAATTTGTTAGGAGTACAGCGGAGCAGGTTAGACCAAGGCTTGAATAATTTCCTAGCTGATGCAGGTATAACTCATCTGCAGGTATGGAGTTCCTTCTATCAACAGGTAGAGAAGTGAGACAGAAATCCATAAACGTCACCCCAAATTGTCAGCTCAGAAATAGAGAATAAAAACACCTGCATGAAACAAGTCTTTCCAACAGATCACAGATCAAGTCCCCCAACAGCAGCAGCCTATTCCACGATACATTTTGTTCTCATGTACAGTACCATAAAACTGCTGTTCACATTACTGCAGTGGTTTCCCCCATTAGCTTATGATTGCCGTGGGAATCAAAATCCATTTGAGGGGTTATGGGGAAATGCTGAGGCTCGTGCAAACAAGGAAGAGCAAGCATTACTATAAATGCCTACAATATATAAACACAATTACAGTTTGGAAGTTAAAGAACTGAATTAAGAGTGCTATCTGGCCAGAGAAAGCTGATTAAAGGCAATGGAGATCGAGAAAGTGAGATTACATCTAATTAGTTCACAAGAAAAAAAAGAAAAAACAACTCCTCCAATTCTAAGGCTGATTAATTAATTAAAATTAGAAAAATATTTGCTACTGAAATGGAAACCACAATATTTAATGTAATGGTAGCTCATCTTTAGAATGAATTTTAGAATTAGAAGTAGATTAAATTTAGAATGTAGAACTAGCTCACCCATATAAAGCAGACTTTAATAGTCATCTTTGAGAAAGGACCATAGATTACTAAGTACAGAAAAATACCTGACACAGTATATACCACAAGTCTTTCCGTTACTTTTCTCCATCATACGTATCCTGTATACTTTATGCGAAGTAATGCTCTGGCTAATCATGGAGTTCATTTCATACAGATCCTATACTTTTGAAAGAATGAGGAAATGTCTTAGCACCTCTAAGCTAGTCCTTAGAAAAATGACCTTTAAGAAAAAATAATTTAAAAAAAGAGAAAATAGCCTTTCAAAAAGAAGTTTTAAAATTGATTGCCTTCAGAAATCAAATCTTTCCTTTTCCAAAAGAAACATGAGCAATGGAGTAAGTTAAAGTGGAGAGTGTATCTCAAATGTTAAAATCTAATGCACTATGTCAAACTACAGCATCTTGAGGCGATAATTTTACATGGGAATAACAATATACTCATATTTTCCAGGCATCCCAAGGTGTGTCAAAGAGATCAGATGAACAAATCAGGATCAGCTGTCAGGACAGAGTCCAGAAATAGCATCTCCCAAGTTCCAAGTCAGAGCTGGGTTCCCAAGCTGAGTTATGCATATCTGGAATGCATATCTGCATATGCATATGCATATCTGTTTATGCATATCTGGAAATTAAGGCAAATTTACTGCTCAGGTATGTTGAATCCATGTCTCTGGAAACCCAGAACCACAGAATGAGTTTGGGCCAGGAATAGCTCAGCATTCCCTTGAAATTAATTACTGAATTCAATTGCTTTGCAGAGTCTGCTGGCAGATGTTGGTAATGTTTCAGAATTAAAAAGTAACAATTATAAATAAAATAATTCAGGGAAAATAGTAGATGAGATTTGCAGACATTGATCCCACAAATGCACCATCAAATAGAACTGCTGGAAATAATATTAAGAAATAAATAAGGAAATAAAATAGGAAATAAAATTAAGAATCTAAAAGTTGATAGAAATAATTGGGAAGCTCCAGCTTCTTCTTGGTTTAGAGTCATAAAGAATATCTCCATCATGTCAAGACCAGTCAATGTCATTTTCCACAGGCCAAAATAGCAGCTTCAGTAGGGCTAGAAAAAAATTAGTTAAAGAAGCCTTTCCATTTCCCAAAGCAGAATTGCTACAACCATACCTTCTCATTTTCTCAAAAGTTTTATATTTTTTCTTAATGTTTTATTAAAAATTCTCATTGATTTCTTACTAAGAAATACAATTTTGGCCAACGTGCACATCTCAGACATTATTTTAAAGACATTTCTGTAAAAGACATCATGAGAAGTGTAATAAAAAAGAGGAAAGCACGTCTGTCTTAAACCCAGTGGAACAACAACTTTCAAATTTTAAAAAAATCATGAAAATCTATTCTTTGGAAGGTTTTTAGCAAGTCTAAAGAACATAATTTATAAGGAATCTTCACAGTCACAGTCAATTTAACAGAAGCTCCACCTAGACCAAAAATTAATAGCATCACACAAACCTTCCATTTTTATCTCCATTTCTTTCACTGGGTTTCCTTGGCCAGACAGGACCCTTAACCAGCTTCAGGTCACTTCTAGGTATAGTTGTGTTTGCAATGAGCCACACAGGGACCCCTCCTGTGAAGCCTGAACTCTGCAAGCTGGGCATTGGCTGGGTTTTTTCCAAATCCTTGTTTGAAAATTAAAATGATATTCACCCTTGATATTCTTGATGATTAGATACTCTGTGTGTATATATATTTTTATATATATATTTACATACACATATAGTCCTGGGTGCATGGCAATCATTCGCACACACAAACAATGGATATTCAATGCAAATGTGAAACTGCAAATGCACAAATTGTTTCTTAATACTCATCTTCCCATCAATGAATATAATATAAATGATAATAATAAATATAAATTAATACTAAATTAATACTGAGTACTTGAAATATTTCTACACGCATTAACAGTCTCTAGGATTAACACCAAATTTGACCAGAGGATAATAGTCATAACAACTCTCACCAGCAGTAGCCTCTTTCTGTCATTTTTAACATCCAAAGGGTAAAGAAAAACTAATCTGAGCCAGGGTTTCTTTCTGTATGCTACAGATAGTCATCTCTGGCATCAGCAGACTGAGTCCAGGCTTCACATTGATTTTCTTTTTTCCTCATGTATACAGTGAAATTGAAGACCTATGCATTTCTGTTAAATGAGGTTCTGCCTTAGCTAATAGCAAACTATGACAATGGTCTGCAAAGAATTGGGGAAAAGGAAGCAGTCTTTCAAAAAAATTCACCACCAGCAGCTGTAAATTCATAACTGTCAATAAAATTGCTGAGGTTTTTATATGCACATTAACAGCATGCTTCAGTGTAAAATGGGATTCTTAATTCTTTCCACAGAGCATTAAATCATATTTAAGATAAAAGGAATCCTCAATCAGCTACTGACAGAGTCCCTCCCTATCAAAAACACTCTGCTCCCTATGTTTGTACTTTGTTGACTTCAACAACAATCTAATTGCAAAAATTCTTCTCAAAGTAAAATATAAAACAATAGGGTGCAATTGCACAACATATGTTGCTCTTCATTTACTCTAAGCACAATTCCAGGAGCCTAATGTGTTTTCTTGTAATGCCAGTAAAATGTATTTCAAAAGGAAGGTCACAAGTGGAAGGTGGTGCAGGACAGGGCTTCAAGCTGCATGGGAAATGTTTTCTGTTTGCTTCATACTCCATGAGAGAGCACCCTACACCCTGTGACAATGGAATGATGAAGTGGCTCCCAACAGTCTGTCAGGACTCTCTCAGGATACCAGCGGTGATACCTGCGCCTCCAGAGAACTGGTGTTACCAAAATGTTTCTCAGTTCCCAAATCCCGCTGGGCACCAAGGGCACCTTCTTACCCTTGCACACATTTCAGCCCATCCCTCAAAAGTAACATGAATTGTACCAGACAAAATCTGGCCCTCTGGTATCTCATTCCTTAAGAGATTAATAAAAGTGACATGCAGAGGGTCTCCAACAACATGTCCACCCATCCTTCTCTTAACTTCACTGTCAGTGCAAACTAGCTAAGGCACTAGGGCGGCACAGGAGCTGTGAGTATTTAACCCACGACTTGTTGCTAAAAAAAAAAAAATTGTTAAAGTCCAAAACCTCTGTCACTAGAACAATATAGCACTTGCATTTATTTTATATTATTATTAATTATTTCTTCATAACCATGGGACTTCCTTTCGGTAGGAATTTGACTGTGACTCGCAGTGTCTTTATCAGAACTCTGTGCTGGCTGCCCTGCTATGTGTTTACCAGCCCTCTGCCATCCCTCTGCTCCCAGGTCTCCCATGAGCACTGTCACCCAGACCAAGGGGCTTTCTGGAACGCGACCCTGGTATGCTCAGCTTGCCCTCTCCTCCTACTCAACTCAGTGTGCTGGCACAGCACAAGAGGGATGAAGCAGCAGGCATTCGGCTTCCCAACCTTCTCCAGAGCAAAAGACATCTCGAGTGACCTGTTATTATTGAACTGGGTTTTAATGAAGTGCTGGTACTCCACACCATGACACAAAGAACATATGTGGCTGCAAGTAATTAATTACATTCTTGAAGAACCTAATAAGAAACTCTCATGTTTAAAGCACTTTATGGCAACTGTTAATTTTTTCTCTCTAATTATCAGAGTAGCAATGGAGTAACGCACTTTTCACCTCCAACTTGCTTATTTTTCATTTCCTTCATCCAATAGCTTTGTTTATGCTAGCTATTGGTTCTGTGCAATAACCAATCTTATTTCTCTTTTCAATTTAAAAATATAAAATACATCAAGGATGAAATCAAACAAAAAACTTTAATTTCATCAGAAAAAAAATTTTTTTCACAGAAATGTCTGCTATAGGAAATTCACACTATTTTGTTTTCACATTTCCAAAGAGAATGGATTTTAGTATTGTGACTCTCTCAGGGGTCTGTCTTCAGGTGCTGAAGATGCTAAGCAGAGACACATCACCTTGAAGAAGTGATGAGCACCTCCTGTTGAGCACTGAAAATCAGTGGTGGTGTGCAAACCCGAAACTATTGACAATTCAGACTTTTTTACACTAACTTCAGGAAGCTACATTCTGATTCCATGCAAAATAGAAATATGTTTTTTCACCATGCTGACCTGTTTGACAAGTACGGACAGCCCTATGTGTTAAAGAGGAATCTACACAGAAATCAGAGGAACCAGGATCTGAGAAACAGCTTTGCTCTTCCGTGCTGGACCACAAGCAACTCTGAAACCATTGACCTTCTTCAGTAGCCTGACCCAAAACCACTGTCCAGCAGCAGAATTTCAATACCAGGCCCTAACTGCTGAAGGAATATTGTTCATGCTGATATGAAGTTTCACATTGATCAAATGTAACAAACCCCCATTTAATCTTTCACTAATTTTAATATACTGAAAACTACTGCAAAGAACTTGCTGCTTGCTGTTATTGTAGAACAGAGTTATTGTGTGAAGAAATGAAGAAAGCACCCACACACTGAGATGACCTTTCTGAATACTTCTTTATGGTTGGTCTGAATGTTATTTTTCAAAGCCAAACTAATCTTAAACCTTTATTTTATGCAGCTGAAAATTGGCCAAAGCAGGAAAAAAGAAACTCTGAGGATACTAATCCATATGCCCCTGAATTTATACCTTTCCCAAATGAAAGAAAACCAACCATTCCCTATAAGTACATACAATTAATATCTATATAATAAAACATAACCAATTTCAGGAAAAAGCAATTATTCCAGGAATTCTTAAAATGATTTCCAACATTACAGCAGCTCCATGTATCTCTGCTTTTAGCTGCTGAAGTGGAGTCACGACACCTGCCTCAGCAGACGGCCGTGCACGCACTGCAGAGCCACAGGCACCGGCTTGGCTTGTTAATGTGCACTGAGGCTGCTGCTGCTCGGAAGAGGACAGCCACCTCAAGAACAATTATTTTGTCTTTTAGCACTCCTGTTGCAGTAGCTGCAGCCAAAGCACTTAAAATGCCATCTATTTGCTGCCATCTACAAGTGTCAGGATAGAACTAGAGAAGCACAGACACCTATGGTAAATAGGCTTGCCTTTGCAAGCCTAATGGGAGGATGAAAGCCTTGTTTTTTGGGAAAATTAACCTGATGAGTTCTGCTAGTTTGTCCCTTGAAACACAACTCACAGGTGAAATAGTGCATCCTCAGAAATGAGGAGCATAATGATGCTTTATTGCTTGAGAAAGCCACATGCCTCTAGAGAATTTGTGTCATCATATACCAGGAGTAAGGCTGATGGAGCTGGCTTTAGGCTCTAATAAAGGAGGTGGAAAGAGATGAAAAAACACCATGACAAAAGATGCTTTTGTTACTTGTTGAGATTAATCTGAATCAAAATGTGTTCACAGTTATAATTTCTTCTACAACTGGAAAAAACTGCCAGTAAGAACAGCATGATTTTACTTTCCAATGCCACTGTAATTCTTATTCCTATCAAAGGAGGCTGAAAAAATTGACAAGTTATTTCATTAGGAAATGCAGTTAATTTACAGGCAGGGTAATTTTCCCCCTACAAAATTGTATAATGAGCTTTAAACTCACTAAATAAAGGGTCTCTTCTCTGAGTGATTATGCTTCATTTACACAGGAATTAGTGGTGACTGGACCTCCTTTCAGAGTAGCTTTAAAAGAGTTACATTACAAAAAAACGTCAACAGCTTTGAAAAATATCCTAACAGTCAACGGACTAAAAAACACTTCTCAGTGCAGCAGTGCATGCATACATTGTCTTCATAAATATCTTTCAAAGGATAAGCACATAGCCGTTAAATCACATACCAGAATCCAGCAAATCTCTAATACTGCTTTCTTATTACATTACTCACTTAGGCATTATGCTGATTGAATGTATAGAAAAGCCTAAAAAAACAGATGGACAAGAATGTGAAGGAGCAATACTTTCCTCTTCAAAAATTGCCCTCACTCTATTCAATGCTAACTATTTATTTATTATATTTATTATGATTTGTTATTATTGTTGTTATTATTATTATTATTTTATCGTGGATTTTTTTACTGATTAGTCTGTCTAAAGAATAGACCCTTTGGTTTATAGCCAATTCTTACCAAATGTAGTCTAGTTCAGTTTTCATATAATTAAGTGGTAGCTAGAAAACCCCAGCATCTCCAAAATGCACGCATTTTTGGATATTTACATAGAAACTAGGCAGTAGAAACCATTCCCAACAGCAGCATGTTTATGGTATCATGATGGTAGTAGATATGGCACATAAATAGTGTTTGTCCCTGGCAAGTTACTGAAAGTAATTAAAGTTCCTGTTACCTAGAGCAGTTGACCCTGAGGTTGTGGAAGTAGGAGAAATATATTTGGAAGTTTCAGTTAAAAATTTCACCTCCCTTTCTTCCTTCGTAGTGTAGGAAGTCCTAATCGTCTTTCCACTGTACCGCAGAAGTGAGATTCATAATATTTAAGGTCTGGAAGGGGCCATTTAATCATGAAGCCTGTCCTCCTTTATCATGGCATTTCGTAAGAGGTCTACGATCACACAGAATCAGTGACATCTGTGCAAGTGCTTAACTAAATCTAAGCCAAAATATCCTGAGTCGGCACCACAGACCATCACAACAGCACAGTTAGTTTACAGGGAATGGGGAGAAAATAATTTTAAAAGGAAAGGGGGGGGGGAAGAAAAAAAGTATAAGAAAAAAAAAAGAGAAGTAGTAGTAGTAAAAATGAATCATGGGAACAATTGGGATGCAGTCCTCGGGAACGTGGCACACCCATCGTGGATGGGGCACCGGCTCCCTTCGAGCAAAACCGGGAGGTTTTTTGTCCATCCACTGGACAGGAGGGAGAATGCAGCGCGGGAGCGACACCGAGCACAGGGACAGCGGGCAGAGAAAGGGGCTGGCAGGAACGCCTGGAAAGCCTTCTCGACATCCCTGCTTCACTTTCACCCTTCACACACCCACCCTGACATGGTCGGGCCTCCCTCGGAAGCCTGGAAGACAAGTCGGAAGGTGTGAAAGTGGATCTGGTAACTAAAGCAGAAGCCAGCACGGTGCCATGAATACAGCCTGAGTACAGCTCTGCCACGAGGAGGGTGAGCTAGAGCCTGAGGCTGCTCTGGCAGGTGACACACATGCTGCCTACTTTCCAGCAGCTTTGAAAGAAGGAAACCTTTGGATCAGGCTCCTCATGCAAAGTTACGAATACTTTCTGGAGATTTTATGCCTGGAAGTCATTTGCACGCTTTGGAATAAAATGACAAGACCAAAGAATTTGAGAGTTACAATGGTTTTCTCTGACAGAGAAGTCTCTACTTCATCTCATACAAATCCATCCATACATGGGTGAAACATCAACTTCTGAAAGTGACTGCCTATCTATATGATGTATGCAAAGGAGCATATGCCTCTTGAATACAAATGTAGTAAAGCACCTGTGAAAATGCTTTTTAAATCATAACCAGTATTTACTGAACTGACACAAACCATTTAAAATAATTTAGATAATAAGCACTATCAAAGAACACGAAATGAACTTACTAATACCTACAAAATGATGAGGGACAACTTGCTGACAGTATTGGCACTCAACAAAATTTGGCCACCACAGTAGCTCATATCAACCACTCAACCTACACACTTGGATTATATATTAATTTTGCATGACTGCACATAGTTTTTGGTAGCAACTGGAAGACCTTGGCCACTCGTGGGAGAAGGACGAGTCCACCCCCAGTCTTCCTCCTCCCTATCCCAGATCCAGGTACTGAGGAGGCAGCTCCCAGATGCTGGGTGAGCCCCGCCATGCTGTGCCACAGAGTCACAAACTGGTGTTTGTTGGTTTATATATACTGCACACACTATGCACTGCTCTGATACTTTAGGGAGACTGGGAATTGCTGCTCAATCTGTTTGGATCAGCTGAGTGACTTGAAACAAGCAATTTCACCCCTCCAGTATTCACTTCCCACCCCCCCACCCCCCCCAATAAGGCAATAACAGCAACCTCCTTGGTGTAGCAGCTTCAGACTGTTATTTATAAGAGGAAACTATTACTGCTGAAATTAAATCCTTACGAACTTCACCCCATATGTGAATAATGCTGGTCCAGGTGCAATTTTCTAACCCATCTTTAGTGTTACTAATTAAAAAACCTTTGTTGGACTCTGTTATGGCCTATGAATGTTTTTTACAGGGCGCTCATCTCTGCTCCTTGACTCTTGTCTTTTCCAGTCAGTTTTTCTCTCTCATTCAGCAGCAGCCTCCCTAACACTGCCACACTAGTTTAGTCACACCAGCCACTTCATGACCTCTTGCTGCAGCCTTCAGTAACACAGGACTTCATTCTGCAGCTTCATGAGCTGGATCATTGTGTTGTTACTCAGACATGCTCACCTGGGACATGGAGAGGCACTGAAGCTTTGCACAGTGCCTGGAACAGAATTTTGCTAAAACTCACAGCAACCTTCATTCTCCAAAGTATGCGTAAGACTAAGACACAGCAACAATGCCCCAACACAACTAGCTGCTCTGATTTTTCTGGGGATTAAGGACCACCTGTAAGAAAAGGAGGGAAGGTTTATTTGCCATTGACCCCAAAGAGTCATTTTTCTTTGGACTCATTCTTCAGAGTATGTGGAAAAGGCACAGCACATCACTACAGAGCTCTGCAGAGTGAGCTGCACTCACCCTGCAACTGAAGGAAGAGGTTCTTGCATCTCTAACACTAAAGCAAGGGTCCTCTTTTTGGATACAATCAAGAATTAGTTTTTCAGTTGCAGAAATGCTAAATATGCATAAATACATTTTAAAACTGGGCAGAGACATCCATTCCAAATTCTCAGCTTTGACATTCCTCACATACTAAGACTCACTTTCCGACGTGCAGAATAACACACATTTCTGTGGTATTTTACCAGTACTAAGCACTATTACAGGCAAATAGGAACTGATCTATATACCAAAATACACTGCTGAGGATCTGTCATCCCTACTCTATGTATTTCAGATTTTGCTGTTTCTCTGTTCAAACTTCAGACTAGCTCTGCTTTGATGCCTTGTCCTGAAGCTCACACGTACCTGGTGTGCATTCAAGACTCCCTGAGCACATCCTCTAGTTTAGTCTCATTAAAAAAAAAACATCAACTTCACATTCTTCGTGCACTGCTGTTCAACCAAGACCAATCAAAGGGGACCAACTAGGAAATTCACTTCAGAGGAGCATCCCTGATCTGAATTAAAACATGAATATAGATGCAGTTGTTGAGACACTCATTTTTTGTGATCCATTCAGTTTTGACAAATGACCATGTCTCCGTGATAACCACATGGAAGCTCATCATAGGAATAGGATTTGAATTTTTGTTGTAGTTACATTAGACAATGACTAAACCCGCAAGGACTTTAAGCATATATACTCTGAATTGTTTCCTTCCAAAAAGAGCTAAATTATTTTCAGACTGTGTTTTATCACAGCTTAATATCTCAGCAGGCACAGCTCCACTGAAACTGCCTTGTTTGCCTCTACAAGATCCTGTGATTTTTACTGTCAAAAAAATATGCCAGATTTCCCTATTAGTCACTCACTGAATTACAGGGCATGGGATCCCAGGCATGGCCAGCATATCAGGGGCATCAGCATCCCTGCTCACAACCAGATTGTGCTGCTTAGCTGAAGGATGAGATCCTGCTCTTGCCCACATTCAGAATGGACTGGATGTAGAGGAGAGGACCCACACAGTAGCAGTGCCAGGGCCCAGGTAACCCCCTTGCTCTAAGTGGGGCATAAACATCACTTAAGCTGCCTCTAGTTTGTAGCTTTTCAGCTTCAAAGTCAAGTTAATAAAATGGCTGTTGTTGTGAAAGCATTACATAGAAAATAATAAAAGCTCAGAAAAAAATTGTAACAGGGAACAGAAATTCCTCCATAAGCCACGACTATGAATTTGTCCCAACAAACCATTCTGATCATCACAATTTAGCAGCACCTGATTGCTCAGGGACATTATCTTGGCAGTGTCAGCCCAGACTGTAGGCGAGCACCCAACATCTTCAAAGCCCCCCCAGAAGTTAGTGTTAATTTGCAACACTGTGGAAAGGGCCTGCAGACAGGAAAAGGGATGAAAAGCACAAAAAGAGGGACATCCTCTCGTAAATCCAGATGTGGTCCCTCAGATCTTCCTCCTGAGGCACGCTGACAAAGCAAAGCAGCGAAATTGCCTCTTGTGCTGTTCTATAAATGCTCCTTCACCCTGGAAATTGGGAAATTTAAACAATATCAGATTGAGACCCTTCCACTCTCAGGAAACCAATCAACAAATTTATTGCTTGATGCAAGTTTTAATGTTTAGAAAAGTTAAAAGAGGGTTTGTTTTAAAGGATGTTAAAGAAATAGTAGGAAACAATCAAAACAGCATCAGTTACCTGTTACATTTCAACAACTACTGAACCATAAAATCTTCCATCAATCCCTTCAACTTTTTTGGCAAGTCAAACACTCAGGTAGTTATCCTCTGACACAAAACAAAGATTTTACATTTTTGGATGGAAGAAATTAGTGCCATGTCTTTTTGCTATATAAAATATTCCTTTTGCTATCATTCCTTTTCCAAAGCTTTTAGAAAGCCTAGTGAAAGTGGGAGCATACCTTTCACATTATCAAGACAGCACCTAAATTTTCATCTTCCATATTCCAATAAGGCAGCTAGCATAAAACATTTAGAAGCACCATAAGATGGAAATGTAGCAGGGTAACTCATTGAGAACTGAAAGTCTCAGTTGCATCTCTCAGTCATGCACAGTTCTTATTCTTTCCTTCACTGAGAGAAACACAGTAATGAAAGAGTTATAAAATGGTGAATATGACAGGTGCAGGTTAAGATGGAGTCAAACAGAGATGAACTGATATTTTATTATTATTTTAATAAATACATAATCTAACTGCTTTACTTAGATGCATTGGTTCCAGTGTAATTATTTCTATTGCTTATGATATTGGTGCTATATGAGAGTAAATCCCTACCATCTAAAGCCAATAGGAGAGCTAATCTTGACTGCCTATAAAAGGGAAGTATTGTACAATTGCTGAGACAAAGGGAAGAGTACCACCATTTCAGCTGATGATTGCTGTATTACAAATCTTTTTGCAATGCTGATGACTCTTAGGAAAAGGTAAGGCCTATTTTCTGGCCAGAATTTTGTGTTGCTTCAAAATTAAGAGTACAAGAGCAAAAGAGGTACCAAAGGAAAAACAACAAAGAAACAGTGCCTGAAATTTTATGGTGAAACTAAATGATCACGGCTGCAGCTTGCTGCCAGTGGAAATGAGAACAGACTTGCCTTTCCAATACTGTCAGAAAGCCCATCCGGGGAAGATGCCCAACAGTGCCCAAACCAAACCACAGTCAACAGATTACCAGAAGACGATCTTTCTGTTAAGGCTGTTTTTAATAAACAGGCTCATCCAGAACAGGAGGTGAAAACCCCCATCTTTAGAGCACAAATCTTCATCAGTTTCTTTGAAGAAATAGCTTATTTTCAAGTGTTTCAGCATAGCAAATCCCAGGTAAAAGCAAATAAGAAAAATGACCTCTAGAAGTATTGTCATAAATCTCATAGGTGTACTCACTAGTCACTTTTCTAGAAAGTTTCATGCATGTAAGGCATTGCCTTTGAGACCATTTGCCACAATAAAACACAGCTGAAGATGCAAGAAATTTCTCACATATGAGAAAATTTTAATTTTCATTAATTTTATCTCAGTCTAAATAACCAGTCTCTGGAAAAATTGCACAAAAAATTATTTGACACTTCAAGAATAAGGGATATTATTTTAAAGAGATGCCTCATATTTTTTCAGAGTGTCTTGTGATAACATTTCAGTTCTCACTTTAACCAAAAGACTTACTGTTTTTGCAGTACGAGAAGCATATATGATATACTCCATTTCTGGAGTGAAAGGTGAAGTATTTCTGGATATTTCTGGATAAAAGGTGAAAGATATGCAAGACATACATACAATCTTAGGAGAACATATTGAAAGTTATGTAAAAAGTACATTAAAAGACTCCACAAGAGAAATAGTGAATTAGCAGGACGACTAGGGAGATTTTTGTTACCTCTGCTGTTCAGAGGTAACTTTTTCTGCAAAAAAACTGCTAGTGGCTTGAACTGGGATAGCCAAATCCTAGTCAGCAGATCCTTTTAGATTTTCTTAACTCCAGGCCCAACATGTGGCACTAGAGTAGGAAATCACCTCTTGAAATCCTTTCCTAAAGGGGAACCATGAGCTGAGTCTGCCAGGAAGAACTGTAAGACTCCCCTCCTCACTTCTGAGAGACAGGACAAATGAAAACACAAATGAAAAGCATCCATTCTTCCTTCCTATTTGTCTAAACCAGCCCTGTAACCCACCTTCAAAAAATTAAATTTTTGGAAAAACAACAATGTAACCAACTTAGCAGGCAGGAGATAGAACACTGATGCAAGGTGATAATGGTGTCTCAAAGGGCAGAAGAAATTCAGAGTTGGCCTCTGCAAAGAAGATGTAACTCCATGTGCAGACGTGGGTCTAGACAGTTTTAGTGAACATATTTTATTGCTCTGTCAGCCCGTGTTTAAATGTGACTTCACATCTACCTCACTTTTGCATGTGCATACAAAAATATGCATTTTTTAAAAAAAATCTCAGAGAAAAAAGTGTTAGCTGATGTAGAGCAATAATCCTGTGGCAGAACAGTTTACAAAAGATGACAGAAAGCAGGCAGCACAAGTAAACCTCTGGAGAAGATGCCATGGGAAAATGAGAAAAGCTTAGTCAAAGAAGATCAGATAATTAGGGCACTGTTATAAAAAACACAAATGAATTACTGAAATTTAAAACAAACATAGACTAGGTCATAAACTTACTGGTGTCATTAATGCACGGCGAAGTTGAAAGAAAAATCCTCCATGACTAAGGATGAGCGAGTTGTGTGATCAGTTAAAGAGAACAATATGAATTCAAAATAAAAATGTCCCCAAGAGAAAAAAAAAAATCCACCTGTGAAGAGAAGAAAGGAAAAAATCTTACTAAAAAAACAAACCAAACCAAACAAAAACCCCCCCATCAAGTAAGAATTCTATGGAGTTGAGTGACAACAAAAAAAAAAAACCTTCTACAAAGTTAAAACTACAGGGAGGAAAACACAGTCACTTTCTAAGAGGATCAAGTGCTCAAACAGCATCAGTGTCAAGTGCAGAGAGCCTATCAGTCTTACCACAAGAAAAAATGTGCCATGTACACTTATTAATTCCCAACACTGCAGTGCAAAGCTGTAACACCTTTCACAGTATATTAACAGTATAACAACTGCTTCTGGAGAGGCTGGGAAGTTAAAAAGCTAAAAATGAACATTTGAATTTTAAAGTTTGCTTGGGCAGCAACTGAGTACCATACTAAGACTTTAAAATAATGAGAGCAGTGATATACACCAGAAAAACTGGATTTATTTTATAACACCTGTGCACCCACAGAGGATGGCAAGCCTTGTCAGAGCCCTGAGAGTGGCTGAGGATATCTTTTCACACTATTGCTACTATTAGGGTCACTTCACCACTATTGGCTTGGACTACATGGTCTCCAGAGGTCCCTTGCAACTATTCTGTG
>JAWUZG010001483.1:0-20122 GCA_036785705.1 Acanthornis magna
ACATACCTACCATATCTGGATGACATGGAATTGCCATAGTACGAGCAATTTTGCTGTTCCTAATACAAAGCCAATTTATACATACACTTGGTAATATAGTGCTAATTTTTTTTCTTTTTATCTTTGAGCTAGTTTGTTCTGTGTTTAATAAAGTTTCTTTATACTTATGTCAGGAATCTTCTTAACTCATTTAACTATGTGTTGAATTCCTTTGCACACTATTGGTCACATTTCTGATTAGAGATAAATTACTACATTAAATGAATTGTTGCTCTGAAGAAGAATCTATTTTACTACAAGAACTAGTAGAAAACATTTTCAACTGTTCAGAAACAACAGCAACTTCAGTGGCAGTGTTAATAGTGAAAATAATTGTAATCTCGCGTTGAACAAAAACTATACAAATAAAAATGGTAGTGGCCAGCAATTTTTTTCAGGTTTTGCCAGCAACCTCAGAGCCCAGATGCTAAGCACTGGAAAATATTTATTCCAACAGCAGCATCTGGTACTTTGGCAGACTCCATAAGCAATTTTGTTTTACAGTTCTAAAGCTGCTTCTGGGTCTATTACACGATTAATCTGATGGGCTGACTTGTTCTCCTGGATGCCATATGCCAGGAGCTAGAGATGCAGTGAACTGTTTGCCCATTGTACTTGCATTAAAAAGCAGACTACAAAATCTGCTGAAAATGATGCACTTTACTACAATTAAGCTCATGACGATGAGTGACTTGCCTTAAAATGGTGTGTCAAGGTTTGACCCTGGCTAAATGCCAGGCACCTCGGACGTTTGCTCTCTATGCTCTCTCCTGCTGCAGCTGTGCAGAGGAGAGGGAAAAACAAACACAAACACACCAGAATCGTAAGTTGAGATAAACCACTGGTGGGAGGACCTATGGAGACAGGGCAAAAAACAAGTGGGAAACTTAAACTTTCAAAGTGATTTATTAAGCTGACAGAGTCAGAGGGTAAATCAGAGGTAAAAATAAGCTCTTAAGACACCGTTTCTTCACTCACCCCCCTTCCCTCTTTAGGCACTGTTTCTCTGCTCACTCCCTCCCTCCTTCCAACCAACAGCTCCGGGGCAGGGGCAGGGTATGGGTTTTTTTTCTCTTAGTCAGTCCATCACCACAATTCTTCTGCTACAAACACTGTTTCTCTACTCATTGCTCTCCCTTTTAAGACATCATTTTTTAACTCACCCCCTCCCTCCTTCCTTTCAACAAACAGGTCCGGGGTGGGGGCAGGCTATGAGGGTTTTCTTTGGTCAGGGTCAGTCCATCAGGAGGAAGAGTCCTCTACTTAGCCATGGGGTCCCTCCCACAAGAGACAGTTCTCTGCAAACTTCTTTGGCGTGGGTCCAATCTCAAGAGCAGCAAGCCACCCAAATTTGCTGCAGCATGAGGTTTTTGTCCATAGGGTGCAGATTTCTGAGCCGAGGCTGAGCCGAGGCCAGGCTGTTTCCATCCTGGGAGCAAGGCCTCTCTCTCTCCTGCAAGGCTTTTGCAACTCTCAGTCTCTGGGACTCCCACTGGATCACAGCTCCCTGCAGGCATCACCTGCTCCTCTGGCATGGACACCTCCCCACAGGCTGTGGGGGGTTCTCTGCATCCCCCTGGACCCCATGGGCTGCAGGGAGACCACCTGCTCCCCCACAGTCTTCACCATGGCCGGCAGAGGGTTTTCAGCTCTGGCGCCTGGAGCACCTCCTCCCCCACCTTCTCCATTGACCTTGGTGTCCCTATGTTGTTCTCCCTCACATATTTTTGCCTCCTCCTCCTCCTCCTCTGGCTAAAAAGAAGTGTGTGCTCACATTGTTTTGATTTCTTCTTAAATATGTTTTCACAGAAGCATAACTAACATCTCTAATTGGCCCAGGCTTGGCCAGCAGCATGTCCATCATCTTCAAAGTCATCAGTGATTGGCTCTGCTGGTGAAAAACTTCCAGGATCTTCACACAGGACACACAGGAGCCATCTGTGTACCCCACCCTACTCACTGGCAAAAACTGGGCCAAGCAAAACCACCACATGGTGCCAAAAAGCTGCCAGAACATCAAGAGCCAAGGCTGGCAGACTTAATGTCAACCAGGTAATGTTTCAAATTTTGTCACTGGATTCTTAGTCTCTGTGGGTTTTGCATTCCTTGTGTTTCTTTGGTTGGTTGGTTGGTGGCTGTTGTGGGATGTGGAAGTTTTTTGTTTGTTTGTTTGCTTGGGGCGTTTTGTTGTTGAGTTTTTCTCCTTCCGTATGCATGATGGTAACTTCACATGGAAAAGGAAATGTATCAAGAGAAGAAAAAACGTAAGACACTTGTATTTCTTTTTGGAATAGCTACAAGGGCTAAAGGTGGACATGCCAATGAATTGCTGATTTCCTTAAAGTGAGATCACAAACTGTAAATATTAACCAACAGAAAGCCATGTGAAAATATCTCTCGGGATTTTCACCATTATTCCATCTGCAGGCAGTGAATTTGTGAGTACTCAGCCTTCCACTAAAAATGGCATATTATCAGGTTTCAAAAACTTAAATGGATATCCACCTTCAGGAACAAAGTTTTTAAGCATTCCAGTTACACAGAGCTGGGACAGCAGATTGATGTAAAATACACATCCCAAATAACCCAGAGGGTGGAAAAGAGTTCTGTAGTAAGAAGGAATGTTAGGTGAGGTCTTGAGCAGATTTTTCTGTTGAATGTGTGTGTTTCCACAGGCAATATTTTTTTTTACTCATCACCAAATTTCATAAGCATAATCTCTTGAAAAGGAAGAGGTCATAAAATGCAAATTACAAAGGAATTTTTAGCAACTGTGCAAGTAAAACATTCCCTGTGCAAGTAAAACCTTCCAAGAGTCAATAAAAGTGAAATGTGAAACCCCCAAGTACAATGAACTATAATAGAAGGCATAACTAACTTATTCTGGGTCTAAATATTATAACCTTTGAAGCACTTCATGCCCTTACAGAAAAACTAGATATTATTATATAGATTAAGTCAGTTAGTATCTTCAAAACTCTGCTAGAAAATGGCTGAATGGACAAGAGAAAAAAATGTTGATGCCTTGAAAAGTCCTGTTATTTTGAAAAGCTGTGGAACTAGTTCCATCATTATTGACAACAAAAAGAAATTATGAATTGATAAGATCTGGAGAGGAAATATATGCTCTTAATCAGCTGCATACAGAGGACCTGGTCTCATTACTCTGAAAACAATTTTTCACAAATTAAGACTTTTATCCAACCGTGTCTTTTACAAGATTTCTGAAAATAACTTGTAGTGCCGGCTGCTGGCTACTCCTAGTTTTAAACTGCTAAAGGTCCACCTGTTTCTAACTGAGCATGGCACTGCAGCCTGACACTGAAATTGTTCTCAGCTGTATTCAGATTGTCAGACCATTTGCCACCACATGTTCATTACACTGGGCATCTCCCACTGCGGAGCTTTACACTTTTATTAGCTTGAAGCATTTCAACTCACCACTTTAGATTATGAGCCAAGTCATAATAACCTGCGGCAAAGGTGATAGTTGACAATAGTTAATTTAAAATTAAAATTGCACAAGATTTAAAACAATTTTAAAAAATAGAGAGAGAGAAGATAGGGGTTGTTTTGTGACTAACAAGTTACGAAGAGTGCTCTTTTCCTCTTTGAAGTCTCACAGTCTCACTAACCCCACTTCTGAGAGAGAAGATACTGCAGACAAATAAATCTCTTATTATGACTGACTGCTGGGACATTTCCTGCTAGGGTTTCCCCTAGTGTCAAAGGGAACATGTCAGTTTGTGCATCAGGGGGCTTTTTCTCAGTGGAAGCAGAACCTCGAGTCTTTCTATCACCTAAATTCCTAAATTTCACAAACTTTATAGTAATATCGTATTTTGATAATCTCTGTAACAAATTTTGCTGAAATTAACCAACAAGACTAAGAACAGGAAGTCTCAGATATAGAAGCAACGTGATTTTGTACACTTTTCTTCCCACAGATGGGGCAAAAATAAGGGATATGAAACTTGGAAGGGTGGATGCAGGGTGTGGTAAAGGAGGGAGGGAGGTATTTTCAGTAACATTTTAGCTTGGATGACTAAAGAATTTAGTGTGCCAAATCCTTACAAATATATAGACCTTCCTAGAGTGATAGCTGAAATAACTTGAAAAAAGTCAACCTCCTCTCAGTTACCAAAAATTGTCATCATCAGATTTATCAGTGAATGAGAAATCAGAAGGTCTTATTAATAATCCTGGTTTGTCATATTTACGCATGCTGCTGCATATCCTGTTGTATATTCTTGGTAGGTAATTTTTCCCTCTTACCACACCTCATCCATCCTCTCTCAAACAGACTGTGGGGGGTTGCATAATGTTCGTTTTCAGTGTTCTTTTTGTTCAATATGTCATGCACTAGGATAGAACTGAATTTCAATTAGAAATGACATATTTGGAAACTTTTCAAACTTGCAATTCAGAGAAAATACTCAAAATGGATATATTGCTGCTTGGATAAATGCTTCAAAAGCTCCAGGAGTTTTGTGGAATTGGAAAGGAAAGCAAGGATTACAATCAGGGAAATCGCCATGACATATCTCGAAGCACTTACCACAACAGATGTTGCTATGGAGAAAAGTTGTAGGCAGAGAGGCACAAGGCTCTTGGCTGCCCCATGTTAAACCCATCTTATACATTGTCTCTTTTTATCCTTTCTTCTAGTTGATGTTTTGCAAGACACAGAAACATTGCATTCACGGAGCCCCAGCACTCCTATAGTTTTCAACTCAAGGTTATTTATGAAAAAATATCATAAACCTAATTTTACCCACAGGAAATGCGTGAGATATGTATCACTTTTCATCATTTAAGGGCTGCACATTTATGAGATAGTAGTGACATTACAAGGGAATTTAACCATAGTCTAAAGGCTTTTACAAAAATGAAAATTTCAAAAGTCACGTTAATTATGGATTTCATGACACCTCTGTCTTAATCCAGTTAAAACCTTTCATTATTTTACTTCTGTAAGGCTGGAGAAGATGAGATATCTCCTGTTTGGTTGGTTGGTTAGTTGGTTGGTTGGTTGGTTTTTTGTCTGTTTTTAATGCCAAGACAATTCTAAACAGCAAGTATAGTGCTATAGATAGCTCCTTGGAATTTCACCTTTTAGAGTTTTATCATTCAAGTGAGTGAGTAAACACGGCGCCTCTGAAGACTACAGAGATTTGTTAATTCCTGGTTAGTGAGTAGATTTCATTTCTTCACACCTGTTTGATTTATAATGTATAAAAGCATCAAGATGTTGAACTGTTTCCTTCATGAGCAATTGCAGTGATACAAGAAAATGTAACTCATGAAAGCTCTGGTGTGCCAAGCATGAAATAATCGAATAAAATGTTAAATCACTGCTGTAAAAGAAATTCAGCAGAGTGCAGAGGGCCAGTGTCGGATCCATGCATGAGTTGACTCCAACACAAGTACCATTTTGAAGTCCTGTGTAGGATGACAGCTTTACCACTCACACTGGAGGAAAAGCATCCCATACACATCAGATGCCAGTGAGTCTGTCCTTCCTCAGTCCTAGCTGCTAGACATTTGTAATGTGATTTAATCTAGTTGTCAGAGCCTTTTTTTTTCCCCTTTTTTTTTTTTTTTTTTGAAATCAGTGAAATAAGATAGATAGCCAGAGAGCACAGAATATTAACATTTAAAAATGGTAGTGAAAACCTCCTGGGAATTTTATTTCTCGATTAAGTGTAAAGACAGCCTGGAAGAGCAGTATGTACCTGACTTATCCATAACAGGTTTGGCATGTCAAATCACGCTTTTAGTTCTGACAAATTTTTCTTGCCCCTTGAAAAAATGTAAGATTTAAAATATTCTTTAAAAATATACAAGGAGTTCACAGGAAGTAAACTAGTTAATAACAGTTGTGTGCGAAAATATATATTTATGCATGGTTTTGGGTTTTTTCTGTGTACTTAAATTAACAAACTACTTGCAGGCTTCATATATTAATTTATCTTTTAAATTATCTAGGTTTTATCCCATATTGGTATCATGATTTTCATATGATCAGTTAATAAGCAGAACTCTGGAGCTTTTGGTTTTGAAGACACCCAGAAGTGACATCATACAGGAGTTATCTTTCACCTTTTACCTTGACTTGACAACAATAATACTGAAAAAACCCCCAACTTTTGAATGAAACGTTGTATAATTTATATTATGCACTGTTAATTAACAATTTTTACAAATTACTCTTTAGTCTTAACCTGCAGAAATTCATGTAAGTTTGCAGTAGGTGTCCAAGATATGTGGAGAATACTAATATTACCTCAATGAAACACAATGGGGAACAAGTGAAGTATAAAACACCATCTCCTCTCCAAACCTATACAGATTTCCAATGAAAAAAATGACATGGAGTTACTTTATCTGCTTTTTATTGAAGACCATTCCTCCAAATAGTGAGCAATAACAGAAGACATAAGGGATCTCATTGCTCTGGATGTATTCAGGCCGTGGTTGAACATCTGCAGAGTCAGAGGCCTTATAGAAGTCATTGTGTTCCTTAAAATATTCTGACAGTCTGTCCAGGAACTCATATAAACTCTACTTTGAATGAATTACTGAACTTGATAACATTCTAAAAAATAATGCACAATTTTACACATAATAAAAGATCACATAAAAGACCACATTTGAACGGCGTTTTGGTCATCTTTGCGTTTTTTGACATCACTTACATACATTACACATTTCAGTCCCAGTGGAAACAGTTTAGTAAGCAAGAGCAAATTAAGAATTTACAAAAAACAAAACAAAACAAAAAACATAGTACCCTCAAACCCAAAGAAATTTTTTTTGGTTTTGGTTTTGTTGTGAGAGGAGAGACTTATTCTTTGGTACGGCAGCGAAGAATATCATGATTAGGTTGTACAAATGTTTACATAAAATCTGTGCATCCTGGAACACAGATAATTGCATAGCAACTAGGATTGTGGATCTTGATCATGATATCACACTTTACCTTATCAAGAGTATAGATAACATACTCTTTACCATAGAAGAGTAATTAAAGTGATGCACGTAAGAGGTGATCTCAAGCAGTCAAGGGAAAACCTTTTATTTGTATTACAACTCATGTTAACCGTTATATTTTGAGCATCATTCTTGTGGCATATCTGTGTGAAAAAAAATGAATAAAATAATGTTTCTTTTGAAAGGATAATGTCATAATAAAAGTGCATTGGTAGTATTTTTGTCTGTTCATGGTCACCACATGAATATTCTCCACTGGAAACAAGTCACTGGAAATGAAAATTCATGCTGTTCTATACCAAATTAATCAGAAAAAGTGAGCATAATTGGAGAATAAAACAGCCTACAAAGGGAGGCAATCAGAAAAGTCAGCATTGTTGAAGACGCTCAGGACATTAGCTGCAATTACATTGAGTGACCTCGTAAAACGCAAGGAATCGCATTAGCTGACTGAGGCACAGTGATAGTGTTACTGCCATTGACACAACTTAAACAGATCTCACTTTTGATTTTCTAAAATCAATACAAAATTATTTAGTCTATATTTCTACTTTGAATAAACTTTTAAACTTTGCAAGGTTTGATATTACATCTCAGCAGAGAGGGAATGCGAAGAAGGGGAGGTCTTAGTTTCAGCTTTCATTCCAAATTTGCAGACTATTTCTTACTTGATCTATACCCAAATATGGAAATATTTTTGCCAGTATGCAGATACCTAATAACAAAATAGTCCCTTTGACTATGTCTAAAAGTAATCCATAAAGCTAGTTCTGATGTAAATACCTGTATTTTAAATGCCTGATATTAATACAAATCTGACTCACCTAAGCTGTACTTCTCAGGTTTTTTTGCATTCTCTGGCATCACCTGAGTGATCATGATATCTGACACTGGAGTTGTGAACTACACCTTGTCCCAAAGGCTGGAGATTCCAGATTGTTTGTAGAAATGTTTCTTTGAAACTTTTCACCATCTCTAAATGTAATAAGAAAATTCTTGTAAAGTCGTCAACAGAAGGTCCAGTTTTTCCTCTGAGTCCATAAACCATTTAATATTCTTCTCATATCTTCCCATTCCATTTGCATAAAAATCATAAGATTGGTGAAAGTGGGGCTTTTTAATTCCTACTTGAATAAACCATACTTACCATTATTTCACATCATTCTCTCCTCTCTTTTATTATTCCATCAAAGGCTTTAACACCCCTTGTGTTCCCATGTCTTTGTTAGCTATTCAGTGAGACTGTCATCATTAGGAAACAGGTCCTTCTGTCATGATTCAAAATCATCTTGGAAAAGTAAATAGCTGGGGAAAATTCAAAGAAAACACACAGTATCATACATTAATATTCCATGCAATATGACACTTACCAGCAACAATTTTCAAGCTCAAGCTTTCATTTATCTACTTACATGAATATACAAGTGTATGCATAGAACAATTCACATATAACTGCATTACAAATATATTCCTCTATTTCCTGAAATTATCTACAGCAGTATAAATAAAGATGGCAAAATGATGTTTTAATTTTCAAAACAGTTGCTGTGGTGCAGTTCTAATGAAGTTTCAGTTTCATTTTTTTTTCAGGTTTTGTGATTTACATTCTCTAACTGTATTGTAGTTTAATCATGATTTACCCTCTGCAATGATAGAGAGAATGGAGGAAAGGTACCTGTAAGTTCTACTGAACTTAGGGGGTTTTTGGGGGTTTTTTTTCATTGCTTTGTTTTGTTTTTTCATTTGGTTTGGTTTTTATTTTCTGGAGACTGCCACCAACAGTTAAATTGGCTAATATAAGGAATATGATATATCCACTTCTATTAAGTAACATTAACTATCTCTTTGGTCACCACATCTTGGGGTTTGTCTTTGAAGTGGGCAATACATTTTAATAACTCTTGTTCCTCAGTGTTCCATTTCCAGACGAATAGTCCCAGACTAAAGAGACAGGCACAAAGAGAGAAAACTGAAGCTGCTAAACAAAAGAATCATACTCTCCACTGAGTCTTCAAAGGGTTGGACCATATTGTTGTTAAAATTGTAAATGAGGAACAACCAAGCTTGGAGAAATAAAGTGACTGCTAGAAGGTACTGTTTACTAATCCTTCCTTTGTCAAAGATTTGCTAAGAAGCTCTCAGCAAGCCATTTCACTTTTCTGCATTTCTTTCCCTGGAGATCTCTTCTTTCTGGAGAGCTGTAATATAATTCTTGCCTGTTCTCACATGAGTGAAATATATTTTTCAGACAGTATTTCTATGAAGTTTATAATGAATGTATAAAAACATGGTAAAAATTCACAAAATATGGTTGACTTGTTTTGTTCTTTCAAAAAAAGAAACACATGCCTCTGTTTCTTCCCCCCATAGTACCTGTTACCCGTTTGCTTACAGAACCAGCTTATGATCAGTGTGATCTGGGTACTTAACAGTGTTGTACAGTTCCCTACATTGTTTTAATGATGTTCTCAGCACCAAAGGTCCTAACTCTGCATGAGAGTACATTAGATTATCAACTGTACTTTCCCAAAAAATGTGTGGACATTAAGCAGCATGGCAGGCATTGACATTAATGGGATTTGGATAATTCAATAACACTGTACTGACTCAAAAGCATATTCCTCACACACTCCAAAGTCATGAGAGTATTTGTTATGGGGACAATAGAAAATGTGAAAAATAATAAATAACATTCTTGAAGAATTATTAATTCTTGGTGCAATACAATATTTTTCACATGTCAAGAATTTAGGACAATTTGTATGACTGAGATACCAGATGCAGTAGGAAGGCAGTGAGCACAAGCCAAGAACAAGCAAAAGCATAACTATATAACAGAACAATATCTTGGGGACTCTTCACATGGCAAGGTTTTGTAACACATTAGCTCCAGAAAACAAGGGGCGACATTAATATGGCATAATGTTGTCCATCTCAAAGCTGAGTTTCGGAATAAAAGCAGTAACAACCCCCCCCCCCCACCAACCAAACTAAAAAAAAAAGCCAACCAACCAAAAAACAAATAAACAAAAACAAACAAACAAATAAACAAACAAAAACACCACAAAAAACCTCTATCAATTCACCATGAATTCTATGAATTGTTATTAGAAAAATAGTCTAACCGTATGGAGAACCTTCGGTTAGACACTGATGTACCAATATGTAAGCCATTCTCATTTCTATTAATATTTCTGATTAATATGAAAAAAGTATAGAATATTATAATTTTCAAAATTAGCTCCTTTCCAGTCTTTATTTTAACGTCTAGCAAAAGCATGAGAAGTCATTATGAATGTCTGAAATCATGACACATAATTTGGTAGCACAATGCCAGTGAGACTGAATTCTTACTCTGAACACCTCTGATTGATTTACAGAGTGTCATTTTTCTTCCACAAAAGGAAGAGCATTGTTTAGTCCACTGGAAGACAAAGACATTTTCTGGTGTCATTGAGAATGAAGTTTCTGAGCAGGTCGTATTTTGAAGAGACTAATGTACATCAAAAGACTCCCACAGGCTGTTGAAACTGTTAAGACATTGTCCTTGGCTTGCTTCTGACTTACAGGAGGCACAAATGTGGCTTGGGGATTAGGTAGAGAGGCATGGTATGTGCAAATCTTAGGTTGTCAATTAGCATCATTGAATCAGTAGCAGAAACTCCGAGGGCATATTTGTCTGCAAAAGAAAGGATTGAAATAGACAGCCCCTGCTATCTCCTAAAATACACATTATGTCTGTGATTCATGACGCCTGAATAACCATATCTAAAACCTTTGATCAAATCATGTCCAGGCTTTACATATGTTTAAGTGACTGAAAAATACTGCCCAGAATTAATAAATTGGTTACCAATTATTCATAAACCGGTATTTGTAATGACATTTCCTTATTTTTTGATGGAGTTGGATTGCATAACTACAGAGAGAAAGGGAAGCTTCCCCAGTCTGCCTGAGGTCTATCACTCACTGTAGGCCTTTCTTAAGGTATGTTCTACAGACTTCAGGTTCCACACAGATCTTGCATGCAGGTAGAACTGTTATCAAGGGGAAATGTTTAAAAACGCTCCTGATGTCAAGAAATACTTCTCAAGTCACATGCAGCCTATTGTGCAAGTCAGTGGATTTTTCTCTGGCAATGTCAATGGAAAGATTTTTGCAAAGAAAAATAACAAACCATTTGAAAATAACATTACATCTGATGTCCCATTTTTTGGATCAGAGACTAGCCTAGCTCTATTGCTGCATTTTGGGAACTTTTTATCTTTGAGCAGTACGATCAACAAATTTATTTTCAAAAATAAACTAAAGAATGATTTTTCTGTGATAAGAAGAAAGCATTGTGTTAAGAAGTAACTTTTCTCCAATTTGAGTTAAAAGTGGCATATGACGTTCTTTAAAATCCTTGTAAATAATCTGGTATTGTTTTTAACTTGATTTTCCCTCTTTGTTTATGGTGTTGAATTATTTTGGTCCAGGAGAGACAGTTATGCATAAACAACCATTCTATGATGAATTATAGACCTTAAAGTAAAGTATCTTTCATAAATAGCAGCAATACAATACAATGATTTATAGTTCTTCTCAGGGAAATAAAGGTGCAAAGATTAATGAAGGGGGTTTGAGTGCAACAAAATTTAAAACATATTTGAATAGTTCCTGCTATAAATTCAACCTCAGAAATGTACGTGAGGTTTTTCATGAGAACAAAAGCCAATGTCAGACAACCTACAGGGATATATTGCTTTTAATTTCCCTTGTATCCAATTTCCATTTTATTCTTGCTAAGATTAGTAACTAGCAGTATTTTTAAAAAAAAAAACAAAAAAACCCACCAAATGCACAACCAAAAAAACCCAAAAACCTAAAAACAACCAAATAAAATTTAAAAATCAACAAACCACAAAGAGTTCTATGTGGTGGTGTGATGGTTCATTCTTCCTGCCTCACCCACGATGTCAGAAATTCCTATTTGCCCTTGGCCTTTATTCAGTGAGTTGGGCAGAGAAGCACCACTCAAACACACCAGGAACTCTGGCACAGCCAAGGTGGGAATAGCACTGGCCGTACCACAGAATCTTGTTTCCTGGCCAAGGTGGGGCACAAAAGAGGGAATAATCCACCATTGCCTAGCAACCTTGGAATATTCATAGCTTGAGTGTAATGGAAATTTGAGAATTTGAAATTTGAGGACGAAAATTTGCTGATGTCTAAAGTCAAGTGTCTCTCAATTATATAAAAAGCAGTCCTAAGTGAGGTCCTTTGAGCTTTCCTGGACTGCAGTAAGCTGCTCCAGCACCTCCCTCTGAGTGGGATTCCTCTCAGCTCCAGTGAATTCTCAAGCTTGTGAAGTTCAGAGGACCATCCCCAAAAGCTGACAAGGGGTCCTGGGCTAGCAGCCCCACTCTTTGAGGCTCAACCCTCACCTATTTAGAAATGTCAAGTTATTAGATGTGGATATTTCACTGAACCAGAGGGGAATTTTTAACTGTGTACCTGTGCACTCATATATATTGTTGTGCCTCTGTGCAAGCATGTCCGAATTTATTAGATACCCTATAGTAAGTATAGCATGAATGTTGCCATCCTGGATCTATAACTAAGTTACTGTAATGATTATAATAAATCCGATTGACTGATTTTGTAAATGTTAAATTAGTCAATGATTAAGTGCTGCTGAAGTCCTCTGATCCACCTTAAAAATGATCCACGTTAATGAGTCCACTGACTAAACCTAAGACTGCTGCCGGATCAGAAGCCATGCAAAGATCCCATCGGTGTTGATACATTTAAAGCATCATATTAAGATCATTTTTCGGGGATATCTCAGGCAATGGCTCTTTAGGTGATTCTAACTTGATTTTCCTCTCTTTGTTTCATCCTATCAATAGAGGGAACCTTGCCATCCAGCTCTGTTCAGTAGTGTTTTGCAAATGTATGTTAAACCCGGTTTTGCTAATATCTGTGATTGTAATTCTTTAAGCAGCCTCAACACTCATTCGTGACAGACAGCAGAAACATATTTTAAAGCAATATTTTATTTTAACTAGCTGTAGTACTGTTTATTTTAAAAGGCATTATAAATGACACACAGCTTTGATGAACAAACGTATGGACACATTCAGTACATCCAGAGCCTATCTAACCTAAATCAAAGAGTGCATGGTAAAGGCAGAAAACAAAGAAATGTGTGGGCTTCAGTAAACACCTTTTTAAAGGATCTGTCAAGATGACAAGCACACTGATCTAGATAGATGAGCGTATCACAATGAGAAAAAGACCAAACAAAAGTTAGTGTGACCGTGAAAATGCCAGAAGTACCTAAGAGAGGAGAAGAGAAAGGAAGCTTAAAATTAATATGTTCATCAAATGTTCAGAATAGAAAGCATGGCAAGATTTACCTGTAAACATAGTTTAGGACACAGGGTCATTTTGCTTTAAAACATCTCATCATATTTACACAATTCTGCAATTAATTTGGTTTTTGAGGAGCTTTAGCTTCTCTTTGTCTGTGAGTTGGTGTACCCACTGTAGTGTAAGGGTACACAAGCGAGATTAAAAGAAGCCAGCTCAAGTCAGTAACTGTCTAATCCAAGTATAGCTACTGCTCTGTAGACATCAACATAATTCTGGCAGAAAATTCTTTGAGATGGAAAGATTTCAAAAGATTGCCCTGAAAAGGAAATAACTTCCATCTCTTATGCAAAACACTGCTCCAGGTCACTGATGTGTTGAGAAAGAACTTAATCTGTAGTACAGATAAAGTCTTCAATTTTGACATTCTTTAGTGTTTTATCAAACACATCTGTAAAAAAATTACTATTTGTTTCCTTTTTGTACAGCGACTAACAGATTAGGCAAGGAGTGTAGGTTTCTTTCACATATTGCCAAAGAATATGTAGAAAGAGTGGGAGGTGAGAAAAAGAAGGCATGAAAAACAGTATACCAACAGACCAACAAAAATAGTAAAAAACGTGGAAGTCACCTGTCGAAGACATTAGAAAGGTCATACATTTTCAGGTTTAAAATAAAAGCTCTTTTTTTAAATGCTTAATAATTTTTCAAAAATCACAGAATCATAAAATTATTTTGATACAAAAGAACCTTTAAAGATCACATAATCCATGTACATATATTTTTCACTATATCAAATTGCTCAAAGCCTTATCTAACCTCACTTTGGACTCTGCAAATTATGAGGCATCCACAGCTTCCCTGCACAACCAGTTCCAGTGTCCTACCACTCTTTTCACGAAAGCTCTTTTAGTTTAAAGCCAGTCGCCCTTGTCTTGTTACTACAGACCATGTCAAAAAGTCCCTGTTTGTTTTTGTTGTAATCCCCCCTCATATACTGGCAGGTTGCAGTAGTCTTCCCACAGCTTTCACTTTTTCAGGCTGAACAATCCCATCTCTTTTGGCCACAGGAGAGGTGCTCCAGCCCTCTGGTCATTTTAATGGCTTTCCTCTGGGCCCACTCTTCCTCTCTTGGGGACCCCAGAGCTAAACACAGTACTCTGAGGGGTTTCATGAGGGCAGAGTAGAAGAGAAAAATCACCTCACTCAACCTTGACTACATTTTTTCTGGGTTGCAAGTGCACCTTTGGTCCAGAATTTCAACTCCCACACCCCAAGTGCCTTCAGGACTGCTCTTAGTCTATGCATCCTCCAGGCTGTATCAATACTGAGGATTACCTTGACCCAGGTGCAGGACCTTGCTCTCAATCTTGTTGAACTTCGGGATGCTAATGCAGATCCAGAGGCAGAAATAAAGTAAAAATGCTTTCTCTTTGATTTTATAGTCTTTAATGTCATAAAAAAGACAATTTCACACTCGTGGGTTAGAGCAAAAGGTGTTTATTGCTGGACCCACGAGGTCCAGGATCTCCCGAGGGAGAAATGAAAGGAAAAAGAAAGAAAAAAAAGCACAAAAAAAGGAAGGTCCCAGGACGGCAATAAGACTCTCCTGGCCACCGGTTGGTGGTCAAGGACAAGGAGATCCCTCAGGCCGGGTGGCGAACTTAAGCTAATCTTAAGTCCAAAAAAAGATTTTAAGTATAGCCCATAAAAATGGGCAAGAGGCCCAGCACCCGACCCAGCCTCTGACTCCCTGCTAGTCAGAGAGACAGAGACACCAGGCACCCTGCACAGACCAGAGTCTGCAGCTGTTGGAAGTAAAGGCACCTGGAAAAAAAACCACTCAGCTCCTAAGAGGGCCAAATTTATAAAGTTTTTGATGGGCTGGTCCGAATTAGCCTCTCCGCCCTCTCGCTCGCTGGTGATTGGGAATACTAATTAATGAGGTGGCCTTCCCCACCAATAGATGGATCGTTGTCTAGGGGTAATTTGCAAAGGCGGGAAAGGGCCTCATTAGTATTCCACTTGAGGTGGGCGGAGAGGTGCAAACCTTCTATTTTTAGCTCGGGTGCTGCAGGGTGCCTTTAATATTGGGATGGGTGATGGGCTTACAGATTTACAATACAACATAAAAACTGAGTTTTACATAAATAAAATTACAAAGATAAAGGATTTTTTAAAAAAAGTACATAACTTCTGAACTCAGGGTTACATGGGTTCAACTGCTTTTCCATCTAAAGTACCTTCAATCCCTTTTATTTTGCTCCAAACAACTTTAATATCCCAATGCTTTTACCCAGAAACATTACACTCTTAAAACATCTTTAAAACAGTCTCTTTTTAACCTTTCAATCTAGAACTTTATCAAAAATCCAAACTTTCAACTTTATTCAACAGGTATAACAATACAACAGTAATTATTAACTCCAACATGCGAAAAATCACTTTATCTTTATTTATAACATTTAAGAAAACACATTGTCCATGGTCACTAAATTCTAACTCAGTGCCAGAGAGATCTGCACATGAATTATCAGAGGGAAAAAACCTCCAAAAATTAACAGATTAGTTCAAAACTACAAAAATGATTATGTTCATTGAAATAATGAAATACATCAGCTATAAGCAGAAATATGTGTTTTAGTGCATATGTGTATCTATATACATGAATACATAAGTACATATATGAACATATAACCCACATGTCATATGTTTTGTATTTGCATCTCTGCAGATATATGTGGTTATATGTGCTCTTACATTAAGTGGGATGTCTTATCTTCATTCACAGACTAGTATTTTATAGGTCTGGTGTAGAAATCTCATTGTTTGGATGTGAGTCCTGGAATTTTGCAGCGACAGAGAGTAGTGATCCCTCCTTTTGTTTAACATAACCCATCTCAGTCCTAAAGCAGCATTCTTCATTCCTCATTTGATTGTAAGGGTGAGCAAAACCGATCTTATTTTCCTAACTATAGCAATCCATCCTTGCCCAAAGCCAGCAGGAAGACCTGGAGGTATGTTTTAATTCCATTTGGGCTCTTGGTCTCTGTGTTGGACAACTTCCAGAAATGCCCCAGAGTGAGTAACTTGTCTTTAAATCACTCTAGCCACAGTCCTACCCACAGTGGTAGGACTATGCCCCAAATGAACTTGCCCTATATACAAAATATTTTACCTGTGAGCTTTATAACTAATCAGATCTTGTACAGTCGTGGAGTTGCTTGTCTGTAAAACTTTCCCAAGATTTAGTAAAATCCTAGCGAAGCAGACAGCCCCTGAACTGATGTGATGATATATAGACTGGCTTATCAATCTGAGTCTTAGCCAAATGCTCCCCTTTGCTTGCATTTCACATCTTAAACGTTTTACAGCAGAGAGCAGTAAATTTCTTCTGGCATGTTGGAAAAAGGGCATAATTTCTGTAAGAAGGAATCAGCTCTAATGCATGTACCTCAGAGTATGGGAGCCATATGTGAATGTGACTTCATCTATAGATAGTTATCTCTAGCCTTTCCCATGAGAGGAGCATTCTCAGGCTAAGAAGGCAGTGAGAAAGTGAAAATGCAGAAGCAGAGATACTCATCCCTGGAGAGAGTCTCAGAAAGGCCTAAGGAAGTCAGGTCTGCTGACAGGACATCAAGAACATAAAGCAGAACAAAAATTGTGCCTCATTGGTGTACTTGCGATTGGTGTGGTGGGCAGATGCTGGGGCATGAAAGTGTACGGAGAAAAAAACATGGAGAGCTGAAGAAGTCCTCCAGGAAGGATTGTCGTGCATTCTTGTTTTTACATATTACAAGTGTTCTGCAGCAACACCTTGAGCATGCTTTGAAGGAAGTTGCTAGGCTGGTATATCTCAGCGCAATAGGAGGTTCCTTGAAGCACGACACTGATAAGATAGAGCAGACAGATTGTAGTACATGTGAAAGAATGTGGAAGAGAATTTTAGCATCAGATAACCACACTCAGTACTACATTTCAATGCATGGGACTTTGGAAGAAGAAGATGGCATGGTTTGTGGGGAGAAAAAAAAAGGGAAAATACCAAAATGAGGAGAAGGAAAATGTAGAACCTGAGCTCAAGCTTCTCCTTGAAGCAAAATGTTTCTAAATGTTACAGACATAAGCTTGTAGGGGCACGCAAGAAAAAAAAAAGATTTAAATGCTGATGGATAAGAAGATAGGTCTCTTCTGTCAGGTAGTTTTAAATGAGGACAAAAAAGAGGTCACCACTTAGAGAAATAAAGCCTGCTTTGTTATTCTGCAGAGTTTTTTAGGATTTCAAGTTTGTTTCAGGTTGTTCCGTTTTTTATACTGTGTGGGTGAAGGCTGGAACACTTCAAATTGGTGCAACAAGCTAATTTTGGGTCATTCACACTTCAAAAATCTCTAGGAATGAACTAACCAAGTAGCAAAGACAGTTGCTGACCACAAAATCTGTTTCAGTTTCTCTCTTGCTCTCCTTTCTTCCTTCTTTGATCAGGAATGTTATTGCATACCTCAAATAACTCTGTTTCTCTTGAAAAAAAAAAAATCCCAGTGTATTGAATTCAAGAAGATTCAGAAAATTTGTGGTCAAGAAAGTATCACTAATTTCCATACATGCCTCAATTTTTTTCTGGAAAATCTTCTAAATCAGAGGTTAGGTATTGCTGATGGAAAAAGAGAGAAGACAATAGATAAATCACTCTGAAACAGTGAAACAACTCTCCTGAATATTTGAAATATGTTGATTTGTTTAGGACTTTTATTTCTACCTGAAAACTTAGCTGTTATATTTCCGGTTTGACCTCAGCATATAAATTCCTTTTTAAACATCATATGCCTAAAAATTTAACAATTTAAAAGTCTCACCGACATAAAATGTCATCTCTTCATCAACTCAGACCTTATAAGTAGGCAAGATACACAAAATTGGGCAGTGTTAGCAGCAGATGAGGAAAATTCATCAGTATTCAGGTATTAAATCCTACAGTTGTTTTTTGTGCATTTTTGAGTGATATTAGAAAATAATGCTTGAGTGATTAGTTATGCTGCAAGGGTCATATTTAGATGTCACTTTTGTCCAAAATTAAGCTTGAAATTACAGATATAAAAATGAAAGGGGCATAAATTAATTTTGCAATTCATGTCACTTACGTGCTCAAACATATGATTTAATGATTTACAGATGACATTCCAGTTCTGGTTCATGTATATTACTCATGCACAGACTGATGTGCAAAAATCCATACATGCTTATTCTAAGGGGAGATATGAAATCTTAAAGCTTCGAAATACCCTCTTAAAAGACAGATATTCACATTGTAAAATGCCATTTTCTTCACATAGAATAACAATTTCGAATTCAAGCATAACGCATGCTAAATCTTATTTATTTAAGCTCAGATTTCCAGAGTCAGATGCTTAGGATCATACATTCAAAGTAAGAATGCAATTTTCAGAAATCAGAAAGAGCCAGAGACATTCATAGTCTCCTAAAATCATGCTCTTTTGCAACCACATCCAATTTTATATATTTACATTTAAAGAAAAATTAATTAAATTAATAAAGAACATTTGCGAATTAAAAAATAAAAGTCCAGTAAATATTTTTATGAGTGCTTTGCACTACTTGAAAGCAGTGAATTGTTTACCTGCTGCATCAAGATTAACACCATCCTGTGAAAGATGAAAAACATCTAATGGGAGAAAAAGAACTGAAGACTCCTTTCAGTAACACAAAAGGTATTACCTCTGGCACATGTTTTCAGGTACGTAATTCAGTACAATAATTTCTTGCCACCTATACTAGCATGCATAAAATTACTGTCGTTCCCAATGATGGGTTAGTGTCTGCTCTGTTCTGGTTATGTAAATGATGTCACCATTTTCAGTATTTTCAACAGTACTGAGCAGTAAGATCACATTATTTAGCTTCTTGGATGCACGTGTCCACTAAACATGAATTTGCTTTTCATAAAGCACATATGACTTCTGTAACTGTGTGTATATACTGGGTTGGATTATGTGTACTTTTTTATTTTGTATGCACGTAATGGAAACCCATAGGTTGAAATGATTCCTCGAAGGCCTTTTAAACATACAGGTGTCTGATTTGTATGCGGAAATATTAACAAAGAGCCACAATATATCAACTAAAAAAAACCCAAAAAGAAAAAAAAAAACCCTCCACATGTTTGTGTGTCTTCCTCAGGTTCAGTTATTTTTCTTTTTCTTCTGGTGTCTTATATCTCGTGCTATATCTTGCATACTATTTTCCTGTGCATTCACTTCTAGACTCTAAACCTGCCACACCTTTTGCTTTCTCTACTAAAGAATGGCATAAATACATCATCATTGGTGTGTTGCCTTGCCTCTGTAAAATTACACTGTCAGCGCAATATATTTGAAAAAGGGTAATTAATATCAATAATCCATTAAAAGCCTTCCAAAAGCACAATATTTCATAATATTGTTAATATAACATGACATCACCTTAATTCCTTCGAATTATTTGAACCAAACTTTGCCAAGTCATTAGTATAAAATTTATCAAAAGTAGGCCTCATATACAGGTCAACAGAACTAGAGCTAATGTTACTTCTGGATTTCACAGCAAAGATCACTGCATATGCATTATTTTTTAAATTATAAATTCATAAGATAATAATAGATAAGATATACTAGAAGAGTGAAACTTACATGCAGGTGCTATTTTATGTTAGGATCTCTGGGAGAATGTTTCCTTAAA
>JAWUZG010001484.1:0-22151 GCA_036785705.1 Acanthornis magna
TTTTCCCTAAAAGCAAGCAAAACAAAACCAAAACACACACAAAAACAAAACAAGACAAAACAACCAAAAAACCAAACCCACCAAAATGCAAACCCACAAAGAAGTGGAAGAACATCCTACAGTGCTAGAACATTCTTATTTTAATTTCCCATCATTAATATACAGAATTATTACACGAAAAAATGAACAGAAACTTAAATTTTGAAAATAAATAAAAAATATATACCCTGGAGGTAAAATAACATCTAGAAAATCATGGCATTTTCGGAATAATAGAAGGTATAATGCAGTTGGTGAAAAACAGAAAAGAAAGGATTAAAAACCTGTTAACACCCTGTTCTATGAGTGCAAATTTAAAAGTCGAAAATAAAGACTTTTACTGAAGGCAGAGTTAGACCTTTCATTTATTCATTGTGTGACCCAATTTATACCTAACTAGAGGACTTCTTTCTGTAGCTTGTCTGAATGTGACTGTCTTTTCATTTAATTGTATGTTAGAAAAATCCTCTCCTCTCTCAGATTGTGATTTAACTTGACATTGCCAATACAATAAATTTCTGGGTTCTTATAGTTGCTCCTCAAGTATTTATGAGTAAAGCATTTACTTATTATGGAACAGAATACTTAGCACCCTTTGCCTTAATTTGTTTTTTCAATGTCATGATGCTCCTGATTTTGAATAACTGCTTTTATGTACTGTGAAGAATAGTAACCATTTAGTATTGTGTTTTTGTCCAAATGCTACTCGTTGTTATGGAAACAGCATCCATACAAAGCTTCCTGTTGTAGATCTGCTCTACAAGACATTATTTAAAATGGTCAGCAGCAAAGGTGGAAAGATAATATAAATTCAAATAATACTTGGTTTAACTGTTACTGTTGTACACCTTTATGGTGTTTTAAATAGAGAATATCCATAGCTATTACCAGACACCTCTTCTGTTTTCTGAAATTGAGTTGTTTTGTAACATTTTCCCAGAAATAGATTTTATATTTCATTATGCTGAAGTTTTAAAAATGCTGTCACTTGTTTCATATGATTTCATGTTATCCTGATTGTTTCAAACTGTATCAACAGGATGCATGACTATGTAAAGGTGCCAGTGATGCAGTAAAGATGCCTTAATTGTGCTGAGGAAGACTTCTTGTTAGATACTGATGACACTATTATTTCTTTGTGTCAATTACTAAAACTCATGAATTTGTAATTAGTATTCAAGACTTTTATTTTTGTGGGGTTTTGTTGTTGTGGTGATGGTTTTTTGGTTTAGGTTTGGTTTGATAGTTTTTTATTTCAAATAAAAGTGAAAGAATTGAGTACTGTCCTTTTTGTTTTTTAATTAAAAAAATAAATTTTGGCAACTGCTGTCTGGCTACTATTGAGAGCACTTACAAATGTCTAGGTCCCCATCTGGAAGAGTTGTCACTATGAGCATGCAAGAGTAACATGAGTGAGGGAATAGTTACACTGTAGAAGAAACAGTAGTGAAAGGCAGTTTGAAAGATTTTCTGTGCATGTGTTTGAGGTAAGAATCAGTTTGTAGTGAGAACGTAAATGGAATTAGCAAGGAAGCAATACACTAAACAAAAAGAAAGGAAAATGAAAACAAGATATGGAGCAAGTCACAGAACAGGGCGTAAATAAAAATGAAAACTGTTTAGAAATAGTGATTTTGGCCCACAACTTGTTACCTATGAAACTTGAGCAGTGTTCCAGAGCGGATCTGAGGGCAGGGGTCTTAAAAGTTAACAGCAAAAGTTTTGAAAAATAACAAAGGACAGGAAACATTTAAAATCCTCTGAAGTTTATGGATCCCCAAAGTCCACTATTTCTGCTCAGGGAGGGCTGAACAAACAGCAATAAATATGTGATAGAAAAAAACTGTAACTAAGTGATAGGGGCTTTCTGAATACTGCGGTGGTTTTGCTTGGCCCAGTTTTTGCTAGTGTGTAGGGTGGAGTACAAAGATGGCTCCTGTGTGTCCTGTGCAAAGATTCTGGAAGTTTTTCACCACATCCAGCAGAGCCAATCTCTGATGGCTCTGAAGATGGAAAACCAGTTTCCTTTAGGTGGGTGGGGGTAGTTTAGAAAATGTTGAATCCAATAAAAAATCTCAGGGTGCACCAGGGAATTATTTAAGTACTATTAAAACGTATTACTTAGCAGAAGTTTAATTTGCACTCACATGCTGATTTGATCCAACATAATTTTACCAGCTGGAGAAATTTAGTAAGTTTAGGAGAAGATGGCAAAGACCTAAAACTCTAAAAACAGTAAGAAAAAAATGGGAATACATTTAATATGTGAAACTCACATGAGCTATTTTGCTGCTTAGCAGTATATCTGGAGAGATATCATTTGCCACATAGTGAAATATCACCCCTATATGTGTCTGGTTATCATTGCACCTATCTCCAGTACTGTTTCAGTGCATATGAAATCGTGAACGATACAGCTCTATTTCTTTAGTTATCGGGGTATGTAAATTTAGACCATTACTTTGATATTCATATAGTTATGTATCAGTTCCTGCAGTGTATAACTATTTTTATACAGATGACAAGAGATTTTCATACCACGGATTGCTACATTTGTCTCTATATGAAATTCAATGTAAGCATGCGTGGCATTGTAAGGTTTTGTTCTTTCTCTGTGGGTGTTTAGATAGGGTGATGCATGTTTGTCACTTTCTCTACAGACATGTATCTGTAGTGGCGCAACTTTGTAACCTGTGAGACATTTGACTGTGTGACCTGAAAATGATCTTTGTATCTTTCTACCTAGTCAGCAGAGATGTAATCATCTATATGAAGCTTGTAAGGGAACTTTTTAATTGTACAGAAGCAGCGCTGTTTTATGGAGCTGTAATAAATTTTCTTTTTTCCAATGAAGTTGGCTTTGGTGCACTTCTCTCTAGGCAGTGCTGCTTGTAGCAATGTGCAATCAATACAATTTTCAGACTGAAACAGGTGTTGTTTTGTGTTATTCGGAGCAATTATCAGATGTGTGCCTTGGGACGTGGGAGGCTTTTGGCAAGGAGTGATGATGGGGGCTGGGGGACAAGAGGCAGGCGTGCCCTGCCCATCCCCAGGTGCGCAAAGGCATGGCAGCAAAGCGTCCAAGGCTTTGGGGAGGCAGCAGAGCCCCACGTTCAGGGAGAAGGCTCTGCAAGGGCCACTAAGGAAAGCTCCACGTGCCATGGGGAAAGTGGGCCAAGGAAAGCAAGCCCCAGTGCACGAGGGCATCTCACTTCTTTCAGGACACCCCAACCCAAAGCTGTTAGGCCTTTCTCATGTCTTGTTTTCTGGGTTTGAGCATGGGGAAATCACTTGCCCATCAAGAGCCACCCCTGAGCTTCAGCCTTGGCCTCCAGAGCCGCAGGCAGCCTCCTGCTGCCGCTGCGAGCACCGTGAGCGCAGCCAATGTGCCGCCTAAGAAGGAGGCCATGGGGCTGTCCCCACAGCCAGCGAGGGCACAGCACAGCCCCCGTGTCTGAGGCACCCGTCCCAGCAGCACACGGAAGGGATGGGCCATCCTCAGGCAAACTGGGACCCTTTGGACAGCCTGGCCTGGGGCTTAGGGGGTGCAAAGGAGCCCTGGATGGCTCATGGCCAAAAGGGATGTGGCTTTTCCTCCGGAGTTGCTGAGGTCTTGGGCAGAGCTTGCCTGCTAGCAAGGTGCAGGGCTGCACGCCCTGTGCTGTGCTCTGCAGGTGCTGCTGCCCTTGAGTGATGCAGCTGGTGGGCTCAGTGTCCCTCAGAGTGGGGCGGAGGGCACGCATTAAGTTGGGGAATCTTGTGGTTGGGAGTGTGGTGCTGCTGGCAGGCAGAGGGACCTTCAGCGACTGGAGAAGTTGCCTGGCACTCTATTCATTGATTATTAATTTCATTTTGAATTAAAACTTCTTTCTCTCTTTATATTTACTAGAGTATATCATTGATTGTTGATAAAAAATATGATTGCCCCTAATTTCCCTATACTTAGCATTTTAACTGACTTATTTTCTGAATACTACAGATGTGCTTTGCCAGCACTGCTTCTTAATCTACTACGGCTACACAGGTATTTTTTATGTGCTTTAGTGTTTTGATAGTTTTACAATATCCACATAGATACTTCCTCAGGAAATCATTTGACACATATGTTTGAAAGAAAACATAATTTGGCAAGACTTCTTTGACACCCTGGGCAGGTTTTTTAAACATTGTTATCAAGAAATAAGGACAGAGGAAAAAAAAGGCATTCACAACTCCATGGAATCCCAGCAGGAAGTTATCTAGAAAAGGAGGATGCTGTCCTATTAAATTCTTAACTTTGTTAATCAAAATCCATTGATGTACTTATGCTTATTAACATGAGTCATTCAGTTAAGTAATTAAAAGCAGATATTGAAATAATTATTTTGACATCAAACTGATAAAATTTTTTTGTCACTGACAAAGGTTTACTAAAAAGTCTGTAACATAATTAATGTTCTCCTCCATGCTTTGAGTTGCAGGGAATGACAATGGAAGGTACAGAAGGACACAGCAAATCAGGACCAGTCTCTGTGACTGGTCACCAGCAAAATTTTGTGGGTTTTGGTCACAGTTGATCTAGAGGACACCAGGCCTGCTGGCAACAGACAGAGCACACCAAGGACAAAGGATCTTTGCACAGGAGTTAGGGCTCACTAACAGAACTTTTTACTGTATGTGAAGGGGAGGGCTCACTAACAGAACTTTTTACTGTATGTGAAGGGGAAAGGCATGAAACCAAGCTGTCTAAGATAAGCCTGAGGGCAGCATATCAGTGTTTGAGGGATGGTGTGAAGTCCTTCAGTCTCCATGGTGTGCTGAGTACATTCAGCACATCTGAAAAAATTAGAGGAGCCAGAAAATTTTTCCTAGTCCCACAACTATGACACCATTTTCAAAAGCAAAACCTGAGTTTTACTGACATGAGTCCTCAGACTGGTGTGCCATTAGAGATCATTACGGGGTCTTCAGGAGGGATGGGCAAGGCTGACAAGGCAGCAGGGTGGAGCTGTGTGTAAAGAAGGGATGGGATTGTATGACACTTGCAGTTGGCACGGATACACCTGAGAGCCTCTGGGTAAACATGAAGGTGAAAGAAAATAAAACACATATTGTTGTGGGGAGTATACTGTCAACCATTCATCCAGGATGATGAATCAGTGAATTATTCCACAAGGAATTAAGAAGTATGTCGAGACCACCTGCACTCCTCTCTGTAAGTGATTTCAGCTTCTCAGACATCAACTCAGGATATCATACAGCTGACAAAAACAGGTCCAGGAAATTTCTGAAACATGTTGAAGATGACTTTTTGGAGCAGGTACTAAGGGAAGCAACTAGGACAGGTTTGTTGTTCCCATATTTGTTGCCTGCAAACAGAAACCATAAAATATTTACAGTGATCATAAAATATTTAAGTTTCAAATCGCTGGCTCTAGGAGGAGAACCTCCAGAAAACTTTGACCCTGGACATGGAAAGAGCAGACCTTGGGCTCCTTAAGGAATTACTTTGAAGTCCCTTGGGAACTTGCTTTTGAATGTGCTGGATGGAGATTGGTGATAAGCAGGGATCTGTTATGAGACCAGTACAGTTTGACAACTGCATCAATAACATAGTTGTGGGACCCAGCACAGCCACAAGAATTTTGCAGATGACAGGAAGCTGAGTTACTAGCTCCAGAAGCAGGCCCACAGAAAATTCATGAGTGTCATCAAAGCGAAGAGCAAGGTCACGCATCTTAGTCTACAATTTCCTCAATAGGGTAAGTTACTGAGGAGGTGCCAAACTCCTCTCTCAGGTGACCAGTAATAGGACACCAGGAAGTGGAATGAAGTTGGGAGGGGGTGTTCAGACTGGACATTAGAAAGAATTCTTTCCTGACAAGGTGGTCAGTTGGAACAGGTTTTCCAATGAAGAGGATACAGCAAAAAACTTCTCAGAGTTTCATCTGAATGATGTTTTAAGTCATATGGTTTAGTTTTCGGCAGTCCTGTGAGGACTAAGGAGTTGGATTCGATGATCCTTATGGGTCTCTTCTATCTTGAGATATTCTACTATTTTATGATATCACGTACTTTCACAAACATGAAAATAGTCTAAATAGAGACATGCTTGCAGCACAATTCTTTTTCATGTTAATGTGCGTTATACTGCTAATGCCAGAACAAGGCTTAAGAACAATCTTTTAATAATCATGAACAGTTCATTAACTGCTCATAGCTAAATCTTCAGAAATATTTTACCCCCTGTTCACATAAATTAATTTCTCTTTATGACAGGTTATGAAGATCTATGAATTTACCTTGAAAAATAACATAGCTCATGAAAATTTAATAAACTATTCTAAATGTTGGGTTTTCTTGAATACAGATTTAGTTCTGATCACCAAATCATAACAGAAAAAAATATGGCTCAAAGGGGAAAATTAGAATAATGGAAGCTTCTGATTAGAAAGGAACTTAGTAAGATTTGGATTATCTATGCAGGGAATTAGAAGAAGCAATAAAAGAATGAACATAAGCAAAGTGTAGAAATTATGGATAATACATAGCTGTCAGTATACCTGAGATTCAATAAAATTAATTAATGGGGTTCTTTTTAATCAATGAAAGGAAATATGGATGGTGTTCTCTAGTCAACAATAATAAATAATATTATGTACATAATAATAAGTACTTAACGTTCCAGTTAGCAATAGTAAGTACTTAATATATGACAACTCCATTACTTGGAGAACATGTCCTTATTTTGTATGCAGAGGGAATAGTACAGCTATTTTGCCTAAACAGAGAATTGAAGCCTTAACAAAAAGAGTAATTGAACAAAATAGTTATTTTTAGTAAATCACTGCTACCTTTCACTTCCTTTAAAGCACAGATGATTATGCTTCATATGTGTGGATGCAGTGGTAGTCCTTTTTAGTCTTAGTAAAGAAATTGAATGCAAAGGTTCCTGTGGTGGTTTGACCCTGTCTGGATGCCAGGCACCCACCAAAGCGTCTCTATCACTACTTTCTCAGCTGGACAGGGAAGAGAAAATACATTAAAATGCTTATGTGTTGAGATAAGTATAAGGAGAGACCACTCCCTAATTACCATCACAGGTAAAGGAGGCTCGACTTGGGGATATTAATTGAATTTATTAGCAATCCTAATCAGAGCAGGATAATGAGAAGTAAAGCAAAACTTAAAAATACCTTCCTGCCTCCCCCTCCCTCCTTCCCAGATTCTACCTCCTCCCACCCAGTGGCACAGAGAGATGGGAATGGAGGCTGTGGTCAGTTCATCACACATTGTTCTTGCTGCTGCTTAGGGAGAGGAGTCCTTTCCCTGTTCCAACAAGGCTCCATCCCATAGGGTACAGTTCTACACAATCTGCAGCAACGTGGGTCCCTTTCCACAAGGTTCAGTCCTTCCAGAGCAACCTAGTCCAGCTTGGGACCCACAGGGTTACAAATACTATCACGAAACCTGCTCCAGTGTGGGCTTGTTTCACCATGGGTCCCCAGGACTCTGCCATGACCTTCCAGTGTGGGCTTCCCACAGGATCACAGCCTTCTTTGGTGTGGAGCCCTCCATGGGCTGCAGGTGGATCTCTGCACCCCCGTGGCCCTTCATGGGCTGCAGGAGAACAGCTGCCTCACCATGGGCTGCACCAGGGGCCGCAGGGGAATCTCAGCTCCAGCGCCTGGAGCACCTCTTGCCCCTCCTTCTCACTGGCCTGGGTGCCTGAAGAGTTTTCCTCTCGCATATTCTCACTCCTTTCTTCTCTGAGCACAATTACATCTGTGTAATAACCTTTTCTTTCCTTCTTGAATATATTGCAGAGGCATTATGTCATTCTTGATTGGCTTGGCCTTGTCTAATGGTGGGTCCATCCTGGAGCCAGTTGGCATTGGCTCTGTTGGACATGAAGGAAGGTTCCTGTAGCTTCCCACAAAAGTACCCCTATAGCTCCTCCCATTCCAAGATCTGGCAAAGAAAACCCAGTACAGTTTCATTGCTAAGTGCCACAAAAAAAGATTCCCTAAATTACTCAATTTCTTAACACTGAAATATAATTATAAGTTATTATTATAACACAGAAAAATTAAATAGCTTTCTAGACTTGGTAGCTTACTAATTTTCTGAAATTTTTGTGTACGTGGTTATCTACCACTGTTGATATTTTTGAGCAACATATGACAAGGTAGGTGTTAAATCAATTTAGTAAAAGTTCTTCAGTAACTCTCATGAAGCTGGAGTTGAAATCACAGTTATTCATTAGCAATTTATACACAAACAAAATACATATTTTCTGGTTTATTTTGGAAAATCTTGCATAGCCAGATTTTTTAAAAATATTTTCTTTTTAAATAGAGGATGCATCATTTCTTATTACAGTTTCCTCACAGGATACCCAAGTCTGTTGGACTTACCCACCTTTCTGAAAGACTTCTGTAAGAGTGTCCCCTAGTTTTCCGTGGGGGGCAAACATTGTCAGATGACTAGCTCCACAACTTTTCCCCAGGGGGTTTAAGTTCTTGGTCCTTCTGATTTAGTCTTTGTTTCTAGACCACCATGTAGAGCATGTACAAAAAAGGTTTAATTTTTATAGACTGACCCAAGTCATGGACCTGAGCCCGTGCAGTGTGGCTGCAGGGTAGGCCAGTGAGAAAATCACTGCAGCCCTTCACAGGTTTGGAGTATAGAGGCTGCAGACACACTGAGAGAGCTTTTCAGACCCTGGGAAAGGCCATCTGATGCTAAGCAGGTGTCTCTGAATGAGGAGGTGCTGCTGTGTCCATGAAAGGTGAGCCCTTGTCCCCACACGCATCTCTCTGCACTGTGGTGAGGGGCGAGAGTGAAAACCAAATCCTTACTGTGGGCTGAACACAGTGTCACATTCAGTCAAGAAACAGCTCATTAAATTTATACCAACTATGACACCACTTCTGTGTTCTTAATTCGCACTACAATTGTTTTTGAATATTCATATTAAAAAAAAAAAAACTTCCTGTGAAACATGGTAAACATAGCTTATCAGGAGGTTTCTTCACTTCATATTCCTAAATCTATTTCTTCATTATCACCCAGAGTACACTGGCCTGAAAAAGTGAAGAAGTATAAAATTTTAAAAAATATTGTCTTCTTAGCAACAAAACCCATGAATAGCCCTGGGGATTAAATAAGTATATTGGGTAGCCTGGAGTAAACAGATAAACTTTATCTATTTTGGAACACATATGATCAATAACAGAAAGTAAGAGATGTGAGTGATTCTTTTTTTTTCACTTTTATCTAAATGTAATGTGAATTCTGCATTTCTGTCACTGCAAAATCCGCATTTTGCTTGTCCAATCTGTTGGTGTATCTGTAAACATGGGCCACCAATATCCTGATAATTAGGCTTCAGTTAACAGGTCATTCATCTTAATCTAGGAAAGTAGAACTAAGCAGGATTTCCTCCCAAGACAGCAACATGTATTCCATTCTCAGACTAAATACAACTGCTGAAATCCTGACAATTTCTGCAGGTTAACTGAAAGAAGGGGGAAGGAGATGAGAAGAACTGGTTTATAAGATGATATGGTTCATAAATTAAACTGTTTTAAAAAAGTTATTTTCCAGAACCTATAAAATATTTTTTTATTTGTTTTACTTTTTCAAGTAACTTTTAGTTACTAGAATAAAAAAGGAATAATATGTCATGCTCAGACTCTTCACAGGTCTGTCAAAAAGGTCTTATAAATAATTGATTTATTGTGAATTTTCCTGTGGTAAGTAGTTATAATTTCAATGAACTGTCATTTAAATAAAATAAAGTTTCAGATTCTTCATTCTGTTCTGTATTTTAGATCTCTTTATTATTTGAGGCAAATATAAATGGTCTTTTTTTGCAATATCTTCCTCTTTGAGTCTCTTTTTCAATTATTTTGTGTTCTAAATCTAATTTATTCTGTTGTGACAAATACTCAAAATATAAACATCATACTGTTTGGTTTTATAGGCAGATGGGGGCTTTGCGCTTGCTTGTTAATTCACATATGTTCTAAAAATGTTCTAAAAATGAATGTGGTAAATTTCTATCTACAATACTTCACTCTCAGCAAATCCTTCTTTCTTTTTTTAAAATGTAAGGCAGCAGATTTTACTGAAGTGGAAATGTAAATTTATTTTTTTATTTTGTCTCATTATTTTTCATTTTATTTCTTGCCAATTTGAAAGGAAATATTGAATTAAGTTCTATGTTACCTGTAATTTTCCTTGAAAAAGTAAGTAGCGTAACTCAGACTATTCATTCCATATAGCTGACTACTAGACCATCTGATGTAATTTTCTTCAAATTGTTAATATTCTTTTAGGTTGCTTTAACTGCATGTGGATCCTAAAGAAAATCTTGAAATTCTTCAGGTCACTTAGGTATTTTTTTTTTTTTTACTTTAAACAATGTTTTAGCATTTTAATTTTTGTGACAAAAATGACAAAGCATATGTAGTGCTTTCAGGAAATTAAATTCAATCTATCTTATATGAAATTTTTCAGCATAAGATGTGATCTTCATTAACAACTTTATCAGACAGGTTATCAGCAATTTCATTTGCAGTAATTCACAGTAAAGTTACTGTAAGTAATTTTATTCACTGAAAATTCTCTTAAGTCCTTTAAAAATATTTATTCTATTCCACTTTAATTAGAATTTGTTCTCCAATCAGATGTCATCTGCCTGGATCCACCAATAGAAGCATCTTATATGACATGTATTTAGATTTCTGACTTCACAATTTACTTTACTCCCACCCTCACATCTGCTCCTTTTTGTGTTGTCTGTCTCATTGTTTTGTCGAGTTCTTTATATACTACATTCATTCCAACTCTGGTCTCCTTATTTCCTTGTAAATGCCACCCAAAGTCCATAATACAGACATGGTAATGATTTACTTTTGAATTTTTTAATGTTATTTTTATGAACAATGAATATTAGCGTGTTTTTCTACAGCACTTATAGTTCAATGGCTGCAGCTCTGTATGGAACCAATCATCTTCTGCGGCTGGTGGTACATTGCAACATCAAAACCAATATTTTTGTCAAGCCTAGTGATCTTATTTAATGAATGAGGATACGTAGGATGCATTGTAGCTCTGGAAATGTGGATGTCTTTATATCCTATTATCAAGAGCAGACCAAAACCTGATGAGTCCTGTTAAAAACCAATGTTATATTAATCTACCGTAAAATTTCTGGAATTTAATAGCATCAGCTGAGGAGTTAAGCTGGAGTTGGGCAGCACAGTTTCTTTTCAGAAAATAAGTAGTTCAACAACTCAGAGACAGAGCAGTTTATGTTCACCTCAAGAGAATATAAATTAATAAAAATCTGCCCTTTCCATGAACATCACTATCAAAATGCATATACAGATGATTTTTTTATAACAAAGAGCCAACAAAATTGTTGTTGGCTAATAATTTAAACTTCTCTTATAAATTAAAGAGAAAAACATAGTTAGGAACAGGTTTCCTATTATTCAGTGACAAGGGGTGATCTCCCTTGGAGTAAAACTAATGATTACAATTTCCAGGAATGTTAAAAGTTTGGACAAAATATTCTACAATAGTTAATGCTGGTAAAATCTCTTAGTTTTGTAAAAACACCACTGAATATTTGTGCCAACCAGAAGGTCTACAGAAGGTCAAGTACTTTACATTTGTCATGGGGAAAACCTTTTTCTTTTCTTGATATTTTGCCATAAATTTTCCCGTGTTTCAATCAACTTATCCATGCATATTTGCATATTCCTATCATACTTGTAAGTCACTGACTGGTGGATCAGTCACGTAATGGGATAAGAAGGAAAAGGGAAGATAGAGTTATTTTTATTTCTATACATTGTTTGGCTGGCTCAGATATTTTGTGTTTTGAGTTTTTATATAAAGGAGAAAATATTCTTGATAAATATTCATGAGTCAGCCTGCTTTTCTACCCTCTCTACTGGAATGGCCCCTGCCAAATGTTTTACAGACAAAATCTCAAGAAAAAAGTACTCTGTAGCGATAAGATGTCGTACAGAGCAACCTTGAAAGGCTCAAGAGGGCCCATGTGACATTCCTAAAGTTCAGCCAGGTTAAGAGCAAGGTCCTGCAACTGGTTTGGGTGCCATACCTGGTACAAATACAGACTGACAGATTAATTGATTGAGATAAGCCCTTCAGAAAAGGAACTGGGGGGATTGGTGGAGGAAAACTTCATTATGATCCAGCAATGTGTACTTGCATATCAGAAAGCCAGCAACATCCTGGGCAAGACCATCCGCTCGAGAGAGGTGAATCAAGAAAATACATGGGCCAATTCAGCTAGGTGGGACCCTGGGAGGAGGGTCACAAAAGTGACCAAAGAGGTGGAATGTTTTGCCTATGAAAAAAGGGTGGAGAAATGAGGTTATTCACTTGGAGAAGGCTGGGGCCAGACCTTATGACAGACTTTCAAAATATAAATAAATAAGATAGGTAGGTAGATAGATACATAAACACATAGATAGATAAAGAATTTTTATCAAAGCATGTAGTGTCAGGACAAGAAGCAATGATTTTAAACCAAAAGAGTGTCAATCTAGATTAAATATAAAGGAGAAATTCTCTACTATGTGAGTGGTGAAATACAGGAACAGGACCCATCATTGACAGTGATCAGGGTCAGGTTGGATGGGGCTTTGAGCAGCCTGGTGTCGTGACAGATGTCTCCATCTATGGCAAGTGGGTTGGGCTGGATGGACTTTGAAGGTGCTTTTCAAGCCAAACCATTTTATGATCCTGTGATTATGCTTTGAAGCATATTCTTTTTTTCTTCAGCTTAGAACTAAATAACTTTTTTGTCCACCATTTTTCTGGATATAACAGAATACTGAAAACACTGATGTCACAGCATTCTACAACCACTAAAAAGTTATGACCCCTACAACCTATTTTCTTACAGGAGTCCATATGTACATATAAGTACAAATTATTTTCCTATCGTAGTATACTGCTGTGTCAATGTTTTTAATCTTTTTTATTTTGCTAATATATATAAATAAAAATAGGTATACATACATACATATATATATATATATACATGAAAATATGTATCTATATTTAAAAAAAAAAATTTTGGTAATAATGGTAATTTTTGAAGTTCATTTTGGTGGAACGAATATGGTATTTACCAAAACATACTATTAATGCTGTAGGTTTTGGCTGGGATAGTTAACTTTCTTCACAGTGGCCGGTGTGGGGTTGTGTTTTGGATTTGTGCTGAACCCAGGGTTCATAATTCAGAGATGTTTTTGTTATTGCTGAGCAGGGATTGCACAGAGCCAAGGCCATTTCTGTTTTTTGTATGGCTGCACTGGTGAGGGGTGTGTGGGAGTTTGGGAGGGGACACAGCCAGGATAGGTGACCCCAACTGACCACAGGGATGCTCCAGACTGTGATTTCACACGCAGTGTATAAAGTGGGGGAAGAAGAAGAAAGGGGAGCACATTTGGAGCGATTGTTGTCTTCCCAAGTCACCATCAGTGTGACGGGGCCTTGCTCAGCTGGGGATGGCTGAGCACCTGCCCAGCCATGGAAAACAGGGAATTCATTCCTTGTTCTGCTTTGCTCGTGTGCATAGCCTTTGCTTTCCCTATTAAACTCTCTCTAGCTCAGGCCCTGGGCTTTGTAACTTTTACCCTTTTAATTTTCTCCCTGGTCCTGCTGGTGAAGGAGTGAGCAGCTGCGTGGGGCTGGGCTGCCAGCTGGGGTTAAACCCTGACAGCTCCTTAACTGAAGAAGAAAGGCTATTTATCAGAAAATTATTAATCAGAATCAAATTTTCTGAGGCAAAGGTGTTTGATTTCATTATTTTTCCTAGTTTCTTGTGATTTTTTAAAAAATTCTGTATGTTAAGAGAAAAATCTCTGTGTAGTTAATCTTTCAATATGGCACTTTAGGATTACCTATTTTTAGCATTTATAAAGAACATTTAAGCATATGCATCAATTAGGACACACGCTATTCAACAAGCCATTTAATTATGTGAATTAATCATAATAATTTCAACAAACTCATGGATATGGTTAAAATAGGAATAAAGCTGGACCAAGAAGAAAATACAGAAACTGGCCTGTTAGATGCAACAAAGTCTACTGTTAAAGTCTTGGCATTGGAAAATATTTTCTGATTCTCTGACAGAATCTGCAACCCTGAATCATCTGGACACTAGAAAAATTGCGCATCTCTGAACAGAATTAAACCACAAACAAACAGATCTCAGAGACTATCAGACTTATGTGTCAGCTAAAGTTAGTCAATAAGTAATGTCTCTGAAAACTGATTCATTTCAGGACCTTGAAGATTTTATTCAGGACTTCTGGATATTCTATCTTTTCAACACCTGGGCCCAAGAAGCTGTTTTGGCATAGGGAGAGATGAGTTGTAAAGAGGTACACAATTGTATTCTTTTGCTTAAAAACTACAAAGCTTTGTGGTTTTGCCTACTCTCTTTCTTTATAGTATTATATTCTAGTGTACTCCAGTATAGTATAATCCATGCAATTGACTTCTCTGCCTCAAGTAACTCATCAGTCTCCTCAAGCACCCCATACACCAAACTGTATTTGATGTACTTTGAGCTAAAATGCAGCGCTGTGTTTTGTGTGAAACCTGGTCTTTCTAGCACTCCTTGGGAGTTTTCAGAACAAGGACTCTATGACTCAAATGGATTTGAAGTTACTCTACCCCCTCTACTCCAATCTTGTGAGACCACAAGGTAAGAGAGGGGACCTGTCGGAATGAGTCCACAGGAGAGACACTAAGGTGAACACCCACCTCTCTTCTCTGCACTTCAAAAATCTGACTTATGTGCTGCATCCATCTCAGGGCTCTCCAGAAAAAGAGAAACATGAGCCAATTAGACTGGGTCCGGAGGAAGGTTACAAAACTATATGAGTGTTATTCCAGAATCTTGCTACAGCAACATCTTCACTGCTGCAGCGCATTCCACACAAAAGTATTTAGAGCTTTTCTTCAGTTTAAGAAAGAGACACTAGGTAATTATTTCCAAAGATTAAATATCTGGTATTTCTTGTAAAAAAATTGTGGCAGTGGTTCAACGTTGCTCTTTGTGTCGAGAGAATAACTGGTAGTGGAAAACAATCAAACATAAGGAGCTAAGTATATGTTTGTTTTGGGGTTTTTTTCCCACAAATCTTTTTGGGTTTAGCATCATTTACAGAAAACCACATTGTCTTATAAATATCATTATTGTGTACTAAGTAAACCAACCAAGAGAAAAGCCTTAAAGTTGGTCAGAAAAAAAAATCAGGAAAATCAAAACTTAAATGAATAACACCTTTCAGGCATTTTCTTCAGGCAAGATTTAGCTAACATCTCTTCAGCTGCCCCACTTTAACAGTCACATAACTCTTAACTCCTGAATGAGGCCTGAGTGCTTGAAAAAATTGTGTAAGAAAGCAATCATAAGGGTTTTTTGGACAACTGTTGCTGCATATTCTTTCTCTACATCTTTTTTTAAGGTTCACTCTTCTGCAATCTGTTTTTGTGTGCATACAAACACAATTAGTAACCTAAAAGTCATATTTTTCCAAGTGCTACATACCATGAAGAAAAGAATTTTAGAACTATTTTTCAGCTCTAAGGTTTTTCAATGCTATACAAATCAACACTAACATGGCAGTCCCTACATCCCTATTCAAATAATTTCAGTTTTCAGTGGTGATTAATAAGGATTCCTCAGATGAATAAAAAAATTCAGGATGGAGATTTCAGGCATTTTCTTCTTTGCCAAAGGACTATCAAGGAATTTTCCCTTTAAAGTAGACAATAACAGTTATAGTTGACGGTTCAGGGAAAAGGTTGAAGATGTTAAGAGCAGTTCCTGCTGAACATAGCAAAAGTGAAGTCTTGTGCCTCTTTCCTATTAATTTTCATTTTAAAGGAAAAAACCCCATAGATTTCAGAGTCATCCAGGCCTTGCAGAATCTAAAGACAACTCAATACTAGTCAGATGGCATAGCCAAATTATTTTGGAGATTAAGTGCAAATATATTCAACCATAAACCCAAAGGGCAATTTTCATTTAAAAAAAAGACTTCATAAGTGTGCTAATACGTCAGTCAATCACTTTGTATGTGTGTCGATTGTTGCTTGAGTAAGAACTGTTTAAGAATGAAAAATCTGGCTGGACAGGTGCCCAGATGAATATTTTCTAATTATAGTTCCTGAAGCACTAAATAATACTAATCTGCTTCTGAGTACTTATTGGTACAATTTGAGCAAGAATTATTTGATCAGTGCTTTTGTTGTTTGGTTGTTTTCAATTGTAAAATTGATTTTTATATTTTATTATGTCATTCACCAAAAAATATGTAAGAGTAGAAGTTTCTTATGTGCTTCTGCAGTGCTTGGCACAGCTTGAGCTCTTGTATCATTTGAATACTAAATTAAATAAAACTAATTCTTATTAAGAACAACACTAATAATATTGGTATTGAAGCGCTAGATTTGTGTGGTCCTGTCCTGATGCTGGATACTCTCAGAGATGCTTTGCTTAAGAAGAATCCTGCTGTCTTTCGTTCTTGACTGCTAAAAACCAACTTTAAATACAAAATTTGAAGAGTTTAGAGGATTTTCATTTATTTCTGGTTCTTTTTCTCAGTGAAAGCATATTTTTATTAGCACTGGGAAACCAGTCGTGAATGCAGAATACAGAAATTCAAACATCAGCTTGAATGCTTATTGTTCTTCTCAAGTAAATCACTCTATGGTGGGTTCTGTACAAGACCATAAGCCTTCAGGAACTCATTCTAAAGGTAACTTTAACTTCTTAATCTATTATAGAAATCTAACTTTTAGAAAGATCTAGAAATTTCACAAAATATTTCTAGAAGCATATCCTGGAGAACAGGGGGAATCAAGGCTAGTTCTCTGATAAAATTTGCCAATAATTTTATTAATTCATAAAAATAGGTGAATTTGCAGTTTGTACAGATGGATAACATACTAATCTTTTTTTCCTCTTCATTAGAGTGGGAAATATTTATTATTTTAACCTGATTCAAAAGGTAATTAAGGCTTAACTTCTCCGTGTTGGATTTTACATTGGCCAGACATTGTGTAAGGCTGCAGTACCACGATTTAGGGACATCCATGTTTGCTGAAGGTCCCACATCTTTCCAACTGAGCATCTCCTATCATTTAGCTGAGCTGGAATTAAATGAATAAGCAAGCCCTGAGTAGAAGGTATAAGTGGTATTTATAACATAAGCTGGCTCATTTGTGTATAACAGAGGTGTATTATTAGGTGAGAGAAGCAAATCGAACAGGATTCATAAGAAAAGCAATAGAGTGCAGCTAACACCATCATTATGCAGCTGTGTAAATTGTGGTTCACCTACACACTGATTATCGAATGCAGTGCTGTTTTCTTAATTTTAAAAAGCATAGATAAAGTAAACTGGAAACTCTTTCTAGGCAATAATGTTGATAAAATATAACATGAACAGTATTTCAGTGAGTAAAACTTACAAATAAGCTGAGTTTTACTTCTGAGAAAAGGATGTCTGAGAGGTCTAAGACCTAATAGAATATGCACAAAATATATTATCAATATGTTTAAGTTCAGTGAAGACTACTGAAGATTCTCCCTCTTTGAGAACTAATTACCATCAAACTGAACTAAAAAAAGATAAGTTCACAAAGACAGAAAGAAGTAGTTAATTCATTGAAAGGCACATTACTAGCCACAGTCCTTACAAAAGGAGAAAAAAGCATGTGTGCCTCATTACTTTTATTTTGTCCGTAGCATGCATTTAGGACAATGGCCTGGAAACAGTGCACTGGTTTGAGTAGACACTCAGTGTGATCCTCTGGGCACTCATCCATCCAGAAATCTTTTGGCTTCTCTTATCCATCCAGTGATCTTCTGACACTGAGACAATGAAAACGAGGTGGGAAAGGAACTCTTAAAAATTGCCTGACTACTTACACTTATGGGAAATTTTGTCAAAAATCTTTTCTTCATTAGAATATACTAACACCCAAATAATTATTTCAATACTATTAAATGCTAGAAACATTAACTATGATGTGCACTTGCTATATAAATTTGACTGTCACTAATGTGAAAAGTATCAGTTTTGCTACCACTGTTTCTTTTCCTATTAATTTCTTCATTCTTTGCAGAGCATTAGTGATGCCAACACCTGGAATTTTAAATCTAAAATTGCCAGTCCACAAAATGGTACAAATGACTGAGCCACTTACAGATCCCATCCATATCTGTATCATACCATATCTGTATCCTACTGATAAATTAGTCTGTGTGATGGTAGTAATGACAAGAGCATTGTATTTGAAAAGTCATGGCAGAGCTGTAAAATTCCCAATTCCTGGAAAAAGGGAAATATAACCACCTATTTTTTAAAAAGGAAAGTAGAAAGAGGTGAGGAACAACAGGCCAGTCAGTTTCACCTCTGTGTTCAGCAAGATCATGGAGCAGATCCTCATGGAACCTGTGCTAGGGCACATAGGAAACAGAGAGGGGATTGGTGTCTGCCCACATGGCTTCTCTAAGGGCATATCATGCCTGACAAACTTGGTGGGCTTCTGTGAAGAGCATTGCTGGTTAAGGGAAGAGGAACTGATGTTGTCTAGATGGACTTGATTGGTGTCTCTAAACTGGAGAGGCATGGGCTTGACAGGTGGACCACCCAGAGAGTAAAGAACGGACTGGATGGTCACCCTCAAAAAGTTACTGTCAGTGTTTGGGTAGAGATCAGCAATGAGGGGTGTCCTTCTGCGGTCTGTATCGGGACCAGTATTATCTCTTCTGGGGACATGGACAGTGGGGTAATGTGGGGTGGTGGTGGGGTGAGATTAGGTCCTCTGTGTGTTCCAGAAGTGTCTCGATTGCTCAGACAGACACCCCCGGCCGATGCTTCCGACACCGTGCAAACAGACCTTTTCTCCCACCCGTTCCTGTGGATTGCACAGTCACACACACCCCAGAGCCTCTGATTAGCTCAGCGTTACCAGAGACAAGGAACTCAGAGAGCTCAGTCGTGTTTCTGAGTTTCTGAAGGTTTATTCTTCAAAGGGGTCCAGCCATGAAAGAGAAAGAATGGCTGTGAGTAGCCATTCTTATAAAGGTCTGGGGCCAGTAGGGTTGGGGAGAAGGTGGGGAGATACATCCACAACCAATGGGAAGAAGGGAGGGGTGGAGTCAGGGACCAGGTCAAGGCCAATCAACATAGGAAGATTAACATAACCTTGGGGAGAGACCATTTAGCACCCAGGGCGTATTTCTGCTATCTTAGGACCTTTTGGCTCCCCGGTACTCTCAAGATGGTTGAGACCACCACAACAGTGGTGTTGCGTGTACACTCAACACACGTGTGGATGACCCCAGGCTTAGTAATCTAGCTACTTCAGAGGGAAGGACTGCCCATCAGATGTACATTGACAAACAAGGGAGGTGGGCCCATCCTAACCTTCAACAAGGCCTAGCGGAAGGTTAGGGCAGTCCCAAGCATGGAGACAGCCTGGCTCATGATTAGACTGCGAGCAGAACTGCCAAGAAGGACCTCAGGGGAATGGTGGGTGAAAATCTGAATATATCCTGGCAATATGTGCTTGCAGACAAACCACATCTTGGGCTGCAGGTCAAGGGAGGTGATTTTATCCCTCTACACCTACCCTGTGAGACCCCACCTGGAGCACTGAGTCCAGCTCTGGGGTCCCCAGCACAAAAAGACATAGACCTGCTTGAGTGGGTCCAGAGGAGGCCCACAAAAATTATCAGGGAGTCACATTTTCTGTGGAGAAAGACTGAGAGACTTGGAATTGTTCAGCCTGGAGAAGGTTCCAGGGAGAACTTAAGGCAGCTTTGCAGTACCTAAACAGGGCTTACAGGGAAGGTGACAACAGATTTTATCAAGGATTGTGCTTATAGGACAAGGGGTTTCAGTTTTAAACTGGAAAGGGTTAGATGTAGATTAGACATTGGGAAGAAATTCTTTACCCAGAGAGTAGTAAAGCACTGGAACAACTTTCTCAGGGAAACTGTGGATGCTCCCTCCCTGCAGTTGTTCAAAGCCAGTTGTGAGAGTCTGAGTAATCTAATCTAGTGATAGTATCCTTGCACACGACAGGGGGATTGGAACTAGATGATTTTTAATTCTAATTCATTCTATGATTAATATAGCACTTTAGAAACATTTGCCATCCTTAACATTTTTCACAAAACCATTTCGTTCATTTTTTCAGTCACACATGTTCCTCCTTAAAAATTCACGATCTCACTTACGAAACTAATTTATTCAAGGCAAGGTGCATTTTGGAATGAGCTTCTTTAATAATGTCATTTCTTTCTCTCTTTTCTTTCTCTTTGTATGTGAAGAGGAGGAGAGAAAAAAGACCAGGAAATCATAACCTATGTCTTTAATGAATGGATATGGCAGTAAATAAATAATAAATAAGTAGAAATCCTCAAACTCTTGAGCATTTCACATAATAAATTGTCCCATTTACTTTGACCTTTTTCTTACAAACACCTTAGTGAGTCAGAAATGGTTACGGAGATTCCTACATTTGAATTATTAATTTTTCCCTATGGTCAGATAATTGCAATCTAGAGTATGGGAATGCAGAGTACCTTGGCTTTCAAATGTTTCATTTAAAGTAGTGACGGGGTAAGTTTCTGCTTTCTTGTTCATTTAATAATCTCTAATTATTTTCATTTTTCTTTCCGAGATCAGATTGAAATTAATATGCCCAGTTAATAGCTTTGCAAACTTAACTATGGCTATGAATCAATAATAGTGAATCATTATTTTCATAGAACAAATTCAGTTTTATCAAAGGGTTTTTTTGATTACAAAGCACTGCATTCAAAAATGTTTTCTTTATTGTACATATTAACACTTCCCTCCATCACTTTGAAACCTTCCTTTTATTCATGCCTCTTACCTGGTTTGCAGTGTTGCAAAACTATGGCCTGGATTTGGCCATAGATTTCAGCCATATTAAAGGCTGAAATTAGCTGACTTCTGAGTCCAATATATCATGAAATTATACTGAAATATCTATTTATATCTATGAGGTACCTTACAGATTCACAGATTTCTTTACACATTTTGGAGTGAGCATACACAATGAATTTTTATGGGACTTACATAGACTTACATAAGTCTTTTGAAGTGTACTCTAATTGCTCTTTGACTTGGCTGCAAGACAAGGTCAAACTGAGAGGCTTTTAAATATGTTAAAGTTCTAACAGAGAGATGGCAGACATCATATCAAGCAAATCACTCAAACTATGTTACCACCTCTCAAAGGATATCAGATTTCATCAATACTGCTCAAAGTTATCTAAATTTTAAGTAGGCAGCTGAGTCTCATAAATTTCAGTTCTTTTCTGGTAAGAGGTGCTTTACCGAATCATGTTTTTTCTATTGCAGAAGTCATAGATCAATTAACAATTTTAAATGACAATTATTTATGTAATAATAATTCTTCATTATAAGAAGCTAATGAAATAAAATCAGATAACATTAAAATACCAGCAGCAGTATCTCAATTCATATTTTAGCAAACAAAAAAGGTAAGTTGAGGGTCATTTTACACTGTAAAGCAAAAGTTAGATTGTGATTTTTGTACACTGGCTCAAAGGCTTTGTGCTGTTGGTTAGAATCTGGCAGTAGTACTGCTTATGGCAGTGCATACACACACAAAAAAGGTCATATATCACGCTTCCAAATAAATAAATTATAATTAGCAAATAATGTGATTACAGCATTCAATGGGGACTTGGAATATATATGCCAGACATAGAATTTGCTGAATCCTAAGGCAGAATCTAAATGGAGCCAGCTCCCACATTTCATGGAACGGATTTCACCCTCTTCATTTTGCTGCTGTCCTGTGTAGTCTTAGCACCGGCTCTGAATAGCCTAAAGGTTTTTAGCATGTGCTAGGTTGTTATTGGAAAAGTCCTAAAAACAGAGCCAAGAAGTAGCAATATTCAGCTTTTTTCCTCTTTTCCCAAGGGATTGCTATGTTAGCAGTTAGTGATTTGGGCAATTCACTCTAAGGTATTTAAAATTGTGTTTCCAGTATGG
>JAWUZG010001485.1:0-18106 GCA_036785705.1 Acanthornis magna
ATTACACATAGCCCTCACCCAAAATCAAATCTCCCTGAGGTACACATCGTGTTTCTCCATTTTCCTGCATTATCCACCAAGTACACCCTGGTCCCTGAGCAAAAACAACCCCACGGATAGGTTTGTCTTTACGCGAGGCAGAATTAATCCAAACAGTCTTTCCTAACAAGCCTCTGGCATATACTGCTGGGACCTTATCTCCATCTACTGTATGGAGGAGCTCAGATTGGGCAGGGCCTGCTCGGTTGATGGAGCCTCGGGTGTTAACTAACCAGGTGGCCTTTGCTAAATGCTGCTCCCAGTTTTTGAAAGTCCCCCCACCCAGTGCCTTCAAGGTGGTTTTTAATAATCCATTGTAGCGTTCCACTTTGCCAGCAGCAGGGGCATGATAAGGGATATGTTATACCCACTCAATGCCATGCTCCCTAGCCCAGGTGCTTATAAGGCTGTTCTTGAAATGAGTTCCATTGTCAGACTCAATTCTCTCAGGGGTACCATGTCTCCAGAGGACTTGCCTCTCAAGGCCCACGATGGTGTTACGGGCAGTGGCGTGAGGCACAGGGTATGTTTCCAACCACCCAGTGGTGGCTTCTACCATTGTGAGCACATAGCGCTTGCCGTGGCGGGTTTGAGGCAGTGTGATGTAGTCAATCTGCCAGGCCTCCCCATACTTGTATTTGGTCCACCTTCCCCCATACCACAGGGGTTTCACCCGCTTGGCTTGCTTGATCTCAGCACATGTCTCACAGTTATGGATCACCTGGGAGATACAGTCCATGGTTAAATCCACCCCTTGGTCTCTTGCCCACTTATAGGTGGCATCTCTGCCCTGATGGCCTGAGGCATCATGGGCCCATCGGGCTAGGAACAACTCTCCTTTGTGCTGCCAATCTAAATCTATCTGCGACACTTTTATCTTTGCAGCCTGATCTACCTGTTTGTTGTTTTGGTGTTCCTCATTAGCTCGGCTCTTGGGGACATGGGCATCTACGTGGCGGACTTTCACAGGTAGCTTCTCTGCCCGGGCAGCAATGTCTTTCCACTCCTCAGCAGCCCAGATTGGTTTTCCCCTACGCTGCCAACTGGCCTTTTTCCACTTTTCCAACCAACCCCATAGAGCATTGGCTACCATCCATGAATCGGTGTACAGGTAAAGCTTTGGCCACTTCTCTCTTTCAGCAATGTCCAGGGCCAGTTGAACAGCTTTGAGTTCGGCAAGCTGGCTTGATCCACCTTCTCCTTCTGTAGCTTCTGCAACCCGGCGTGTGGGGCTCCATACAGCTGCTTTCCATATTCGCTTTGTCCCTACAAGACGACAGGAACCATCAGTGAAGAGAGCGTAACGTGTTTCATCTTGTGGCAGTTGGTTGTAGGGTGGAGCTTCCTCTGCCCGAGTCACCTGTTCTGGCTCTTCTTCATCAGTCAGGCCAATTTTTTCACCTTCAGGCCAATTTGTAATTATCTCCAGGATCCCAGGGCGATTCAGATTTCCCATACGGGCGCGCTGTGTGATGAGGGCAATCCATTTGCTCCATGTAGTGTTGGTGGCATGGTGGGTAGAGGGAACCTCTGCTTTGAACATCCACCCCAGCACCGGTAGTCGGGGTGCCAGGAGGAGTTGTGCTTCTGTGCCAATTACCTCTGAGGCAGCTCGGACTCCTTCATAGGCTGCCAAGATCTCTTTCTCTGTTGGTGTGTAGTTGGCTTCAGCCCCTCTGTAGCTTCGGCTCCAGAATCCCAGTGGTCGCCCTCGAGTCTCGCCAGGCATCTTCTGCCAAAGGCTCCAAGATAAACCATGACTCCCGGCTGCAGAGTAGAGCACATTCTTTACTTCTGGTCCTGTCCTGACTGGGCCGAGGGCTACTGCATGAGCAATCTCCTGCTTGATCTGGGCGAAGGCTTGTTGCTGTTCAGGGCCCCAGTGGAAATCATTCTTTTTACGGGTAACCAGGTAGAGAGGACTCACAATCTGACTGTATTCAGGAATATGCATTCTCCAAAAGTCTATGGCTCCCAGGAAAGCTTGCGTCTCCTTCTTGTTGGTTGGTGGGGACATCGCTGTGATTTTATTGATGACCTCGGTGGGAATCTGACGCCGTCCATCTTGCCACTTCACCCCCAGGAACTGGATCTCTTTGGCAGGCCCCTTGACTTTGCTCCTTTTGATGGCGAGACCGGCTTCCAGAAGAATCTGGATGATTTTCTCTCCTTTCTCAAACACTTCTTCTGCCGTGTCTCCCCACACAATGATGTCATCGATGTACTGCAGATGTTCTGGAGCCTCACCCTTTTCCAGTGCAGCCTGGATCAGTCCATGGCAGATGGTGGGACTGTGCTTCCACCCCTGGGGCAGTCGGTTCCAGGTGTACTGCACGCCCCTCCAGGTGAAAGCAAACTGAGGCCTGCACTCTGCTGCCAGAGGAATGGAGAAAAATGCATTTGCAATGTCAATAGTGGCGTACCACTTTGCTGCTTTGGACTCCAGCTCATACTGGAGCTCCAGCATATCTGGCACGGCAGCGCTCAGTGCTGGAGTCACCTCATTTAAGGCACGATAGTCTACAGTCAATCTCCAATCTCCATCAGATCTGCGCACAGGCCAGATGGGGCTGTTGAAGGGTGAGTGGGCCTTGCTGACCACCCCTTGGCTCTCCAGCTCACGGATCAGCTTGTGGATGGGAATCACAGCATCTCGATTTGTCCGGTACTGCCGGCGGTGCACTGTCGAGGTGGCAATTGGCACTTGTTGCTCTTCCCCTCTTAGGAGTCCTACTACAAATGGGTTCTCTGACAGTCCAGGCAAGGTGTTCAATTGCTTAATGCCTTCTGTCTCTACGGCAGCTATCCCAAATGCCCACTTAAGTCCCTTTGGGTCTTTGAAATACCCATTTCGGAGGAAGTCTATGCCCAGAATACACGGGGCCTCTGGACCAGTCACAATGGAATGTTTCTTCCACTCTTTTCCAGTCAGGCTCACCTCAGCTTCCACCAGAGTCAGGTCTTGTGATCCTCCTGTCACGCCGGCAATAGAAACAGACTCTGCCCCCACATGTTGCGATGGAATTATTGTGCACTGCGCACCAGTGTCAACCAAAGCCTCGTATTTTTGTGGTTCTGTTGTGCCAGGCCATCGAATCCACACAGTCCAAAAAACACGGTTTTCCCTGACCCCTACCTGGCTAGAGGCAGGGCCCCTCTAGCCTTGGTGGGTATGCATGCTAGAGGTTCCTTCAAGGGGATTGGACCTGTCAACTGGAGCTACTTCCCGTCTGGTGGAGTTTCCTCTCTGAGTCTTGCCCTCCTTCAGTTCACGCACCCGTCGCGCCAGAGCGGCAGTGGGTTGGTTGTCCCACCTCCACATGTCTTCTCCACTTTCATACAGGAAATACCACAGCTCACGTCGAGGGATGTACCTGCTCCTCATAGCTGGAGGATGTCTGCGTTCGGTAACAGAATCTTTGATCTTTACTGCCGAGATTTGGAGAAGGCCCTCTTTAATCTCCTTACTGAGTTTATTGTGATTCTCCTCCATCTTATCTTCAATTTTCTGCAGACGTGTCTCCACAGCTGAGATTCTTGCATTCATTGGGCCATGCACAGTATCTGTATACGCTCGGAGCTTCCTTGCCATATCAAGCACGGTCTCATGCCCGTCATCTCGCTTCATCATTGCTAAAGCAGAAGCGTATTCTTTGGGCCCAAGTCGTACGAGTTTTCGCCACATCACAGGCGTACATTCAACCGCATCCGGATCCATAAGCGGGGCTGGGTTTGCTATGTCCTCTGAGAAGACAATATCTACCACCCCCATTTCTCTCAGGCGTTGAATCCCTTGTTCTATGGTCTTCCACGGGGTTTGTTGCTGATAGAGATCCTCGGGGCACAGGTATCTCTCCCTCACACCTCTGATAACTCGTCTCCAGAGGCTGCAAGGGTCAGCCCCATTCCGTGCCGCTCGGTTGATATCTGCGTCACGTGATAGGGTCCCCAAATGCCTCGCCTCGGTGCCGTCTAGAAGTGTAACATCGCCTGCAGCATCCCAAAGACGGATTAACCAACTAATTACAGATTCATTTTCTCGTTGAATGTAATCTTTTCTTAGGCCGCGAAGGTCCTTCACGGACATGGACTCGACAATGACTTCTGACTCAGTTGTTGGCTTTGAGGATCCCTCACCCCCATTATCATCTGCTGGGCGATCGGTTTTGACTTGGTGTTTCCTGCTTCTCGTGACAGGAGCAGCTGCCATTGGCTTAGGCTCCCTGTCTGGATCAGGTGACTGCTCCTGCTCAGGCCCTCTGGACATCTCAGTCCTTATTCTGGACAAGCTGAATACTACATAGCTGAAACCTACCAGGACGAGCACCATGAATACCAGGACAGTGGTCTCTTTAACATCCAGGGGAAACTGAACATTCTCAAAAGGTGACATACCAGATTTAGAGGGGAAGAAATAGGTGAAGAACAAGGAAGCTTCATCCTGTGCTTCTCCTCTAGCAGGTCGTGTAATGTTACCAACAAAATCCCAGAACAAGCTACTATAGCTAGGAGAGGAAAGTAACAGAGCATATGCCTCCTTAGCAGTTTCCAATACCGCCGTCATCTTTCTATAGATCCCATATACCCCGCACATTACCATAAAAAAACGGAGTCGTGCCCCTGATCTATGAAAATTATATATCAGAGACACAATTACCCCTATCTGTGGGTAGGGTAACAGGCCTGCATGCCAGACAGACAGTAACACATCGAAAAACAGCCCATCAAACAACATAGTGAACACTGTTTGGTGTAATCTAATACAAAGTGATTAAAACCAGAATATAATTACTAGGTTTTTCCACTTTCTCTGCCCCACAAAAGGTGGGCACCAAATTTTGTCAAGCCCCTTTAAGTTGGGCGCCAAATTTTGTCTCGGATTAGAGAAAATTTTCCTAGGTGGAAAGTGTTCTGAATAAAACACCTCCCCACAGCAAAACTTCCAGCACCCCTCCCCCCACAGCAAACAGAATATCTCAGCTGAAAGTGGGATAAGAACTGTTTAATTAACACACCACACAGTGGAAGGGGAAAGGGAAAAAGGGGTCATTAAACCTGAATAAACAGCTGATGAACTTTAGTGTCCTTTTCCTCAGGCGTAGCTTCCCCTTTCCGGGGTCCCCAAGGGGCCCGGTGGAGTCCCTCCAGTGGCTCCCTGGACGATTCTCGTCCGCTGTCCTCCGGGGCTCCTCAGGTTCTCAGATGAGAAAGCAAGTCGGGGAAAAAGGTCCAGAAAGCAACGAAAAACAATCCCAGGAAAAAAACAAAAAAAAAAACCCCCAAGCAGCAGCCACACCGGTGGCAGCAGCAACCAGCAGCAGCAGCTGACCCAAGGGAAAAAAAAAACAAAAAAAAAACAGTGTCCCTTCCTTCTCACTCCCCCGTAGAACAGTCCAGGGAAAAAGTTTTCAAAACATCCCGCGCTGGCAGAGCTTCTCTTGGCTGCAGGACACAGTTAAAGCTACAGAACCATATTTCTGGTCAAACATACAAACGATAGGGAATACAAAATATAATTTACGCCACCCCAGGACACTTTTTCAGAATTTTTTTTCTGCCTACAATTTTGCCTACAATTAAAGCCATTTAGCTCCAAAACACTCCTAAATAAAAGTTCATGGACAATCTTATGAACCAATGATGCATTAAAAAGAAAGAGCAGAAAGCAGAGTTTGCATTACCTATTCAGAATGAAGAAAGAAGTCTTTCTCAAACCCTTTTCCAACTTAGGCTCTTATCATATCCAAAACAGTTCCTAGATTTCCCAGCAGTATCACTGTAGTATCACCAGGGATGGAGCATCCACGACCTCCCCACACAACCTGCTCTAGTGTCTCACCACCCTCACAGTAAAAAGCTTCTTCCTAATCAACCTCAACCCTTTCCATCTTTAAGTCAATCAGGCTCATATTAATACAGGAACATTCCTAAACTCCCTGCACTACTGCCTTACGGTCTTAACACGGATATATTGAAATTGGTGAAACCACTCCTTTCATCTATATTCACAATCTCTAAAAACTTACAGTTCTGTGAAATAAATACACCAACTGCCTGCAAGCTTTTATTTTTTTAATAATTTACTACATATGAATCATCATCTTGGTAAAACAACTACATTTCCCACATAATTTGACTGCAAGACTTTTTCAGCTGACTTTATACAAAAGCCTTCTTTTGATTTATTTATTTTTCAAGCAAATAGTTTGCTTCTGCTTGAGGAACCAGGTGTTTTGTAGGTGAACAATTCCCTCTTTTCAGAGCTCTGTGACTAGGGGCTTTGTGTAAGAAGCATGTAGCTGATACTGCACATAATGTACACATAGACTCCAGATGTGTGCAGAACGCCTTAACAGCAACCAAACACCTCAAATAGACACTTTTCATTTCAGTATCTTCTCAGAATATAATGAAAAAAACCTATTGTACACACTTAAGCTAAGAAACAATAGATGTGCTGTGGACTGGTGTTTTTATATGCATGTACTGAAGACTGCACACATAGTTGAACACCAAGTTCCATAAACTCACACGCACACCTATCAGACACAAAATAAATTTTAACAACATAGATTACCTGACTGTAGCCACATAAATATTGATGGCATTTTCCAAGCTAAGTTTCTCACAATAAATTCTCCTAGATTTACATGTTTCTTTCATGCTCATTTGTGTCTATGCCTTAAACCCAGCTTTCCAAGTCAGGACCTCTCAGCCTGAATATCACATGCCAGTACCTACATTAACCTATGAATTAATGCCATAGCTTGTTGGATTATGCTATTTGCTGCCTTTTCAGGTGTGGCAACCTGGTTCAGGAACGGCTTGGCGGCCAACCCCCAGCCGCTCGGGCCATCAGCTCACAGACACCAATGTGGTGGACGGCAAATGGCATTTATTGGTGATTAGCACCGCATTATATAACTTTGGTTACAACGTCACACCGGTCTGCTTACATCATAAACTAAACACTATTGGCTACCTGGGGAGGGGTCCTATCTTTCCGTACAGCACGACATCTTCCGACTGCCACACCCTACCTACCCACAGCTATTTCTTGCTAAAAAGCTCTACCAATGAAGAGAAGAATATAGGAAGAAATACTACAGAGAAGCTTTCTAACAACGAGCTAACTTGTTGAGTCAAACCAATGTCAGACAGCTCCTACAGACACATTATCCACCAGTCACACCCAAAAAATCTTCAAAAATCCTCAGTTAAAACTCACCCCTTCTTTTTGGGAGGTCTGCCCAGAGGAAGAAGCAATGGTGTAACTCCATACAGTTTTAGGGTTGACAGGATGTCTAAGCACAGCCAGTCTCTACCATACCAAAGCACGGTAACTGATGTGTCCTTAAACGATAGCTTTGGCTTCTCCATTACATGTTCTTTTCCATTTTTGTCCTTCAGTGCAATTACCCAACTCAAGCCAGAGACACTGTTATTTAGGAATTGAGAGGGGAGAGGGGTGTTTAAAACAAAATTCCCAAAGTGACAACAGTTAAACTATGCTTTCAACAGTTTTATACTTCTACTAACTGCTACTTATGTTCCTCAGTTTCAGCAATTTCTAGATTATCATCGTATCTTCCCATTTTATAGCTCTATTTCTATACCCCCAAGCCATTAATATTTTGTACATTCTTCTCAAGTAAATCTCTTTGTGACAAGGCATTGCTTACTTCATAGCTTCTTTGCTCACAAATGGAAGACCTGTATAAGGATCTAGAGGTTTAGCGAGAAGCATTACTCTCATTTTGAAGGCAGATGTCTGTTTGAAGATGGATTCATTCTTCCAGTACCCAGGGTTCTTATCATGTAGAGCATCACAGCCCAAAGAAACAGTTTCTGGTTGTTTAGGCTTCATTTTCCACGTTGTCCATTTTGGTTGCAAAGCACTGGAATAGAGTTTCAGCCAAAGTCCACTGAAAATAAAAATAGAATGAAGAGGAATAAATTTCAAGAACAGTCACTTAATTTTTATACACACATCTCAGCTACCACCAAGCTGAAATGTTAGCACAATGTTAGCATAATGTTAGCACAAAAACAGTCTTGTCTGCCTTCTTCAAAATATGGGATCCAGGATGAAGCTCAGCGACAGCAGAGCCATAGTCAGCAATGGAAGTGAAAACTGATAAAGGTTAAGCAGTAAATTTTGAAAATTCCACCCCAAAACAATGATGCATCCTCCTCACAGAAAATCAGCTAGTGGAGAAAGTGTTTTAATACCTTTTATTCAACAAAGGTAATCTGTACACTTCAAGTTTCTCACACAGATACAGCAGAAAGTGGAGTGGAGGAGGACAATCAGATTCACACCTTTGCTTGGTGTTACCAGAGTCACGTCAATCCCTTCTTCACTCTTTGGAAAAGCTCAGAGAAGACATGACTTTCTGAAGACAAAGAAACATGTGACAGTAATGATGGGTTCATCTCCTTCACGCCAGGAAAACTAGGAGGTCACATTTCAGCCCTCTAGGACATTTCAGTATCTCTAGGACAGTTCATGGAATATTGAATACAGGAACCAACAAGAATTCGAACAATAATCTGTGAATGCAGGTTTCCAGTAAGTTTTCTAATTTTAAAGTGCCAGACATACACTTCACATAACTGCACTAAAGAAAATTAATGGGAACGGCAACAAATTCTCAAGAGACATTTTCTACCATTAATTGGCAAGACTACCTTTACCAATCCTCACTCATCCCCAGGCAAACTTAGGCTGCTATGCTTTGTATTGCATTTTGCCCTCTCCTGAAAGCATTCAAGGACTGAATCCATCCCACATTGCCTCCTACCCACAACAAAGATATCAGACACTTCTCTTTTAAGACCAGGAAAGGCAACCAAGTTACCAGATAGCACAAAACATTTCTGATGGAGAGGGGAAGTTCTTTTTTAACCCCAAAGTGGTTTAGAACTGTCCGGCAATGTAAACAAAGGAGAGATGTGCTTGACATACAATCATTGGGGGAAATTGAGCTATCATCCAACTGGTCCTAATCAGCCTAAAAAGTCCAGTAAAATAACCTGCTATGAAAGTCTCCTGTTAACTAGAAACCCCTCCCCAACTCCCCCTCCCCTCCATCCTTTCTTTCTTGGAGAGAGATACTCCGCATCTTACTCTATGATGCTGAAAAGACAGGGCTTAGCAGTAGGCATTTCCTGCATTTTCAAGTTACAGATTCAGCAATTTAGCTGACTGAAGACAGACTAATCACAAATACCTACCATCCTTGTCCTCACTCTCAGTTATATATTGCTTCTTCCTTTCCAAAAACAGTGCTGTGCAACCAAAGAAATTAGTTCAAGCTCAAAAATTCAGTTAGGGTAGGGAGACAGAGGAGAAAACGAACGAGGACCTGGAATCACAAATGTTTAGGAAAGTATCACTGCCCTTTCATCCTCAAGTCCCATTTGTGCACATTTTCTAATCTCTGTTGAGAGTAGAAAATGGAAACAGACATCATCGAGATGGAGGCAAATAAATCATCCTGCCCTGAGCAGCCACAGTGATTTCATCCTGCCTTACCACCCTGAAGTGGAAAATGCATACTAAGATAATTTGTGTCAACTATGCAATTTTTATCCACACTGACCTGCTGACAATCTCAAAACATACATCTGGATTACAGTCTTCCCTTTAAATTCATCGGTTCTAAAGGTGTCAAAGCCAATGTAAACCAATTGACTGTATAAGTTTTGGCAAATAAGGGAAAACGGATTCATACTGGATGCAGCAACTTCCTATACAGGAAGACATTTTCTCATTCAAACAACACTAATGCAGTACAATCCTAGAAAATCAAAGGATACTCAGACATCCTAGTTATCACATATCAACCCGGGTCTCTCCTCCTTTTCCTTTCACAAAATTGTCGTGATACCGGTAGGAGCAATTGGTGTACTCTGTATAAGCAATCCTTAGACAAAAAGTGTCAGTATTTATCTTCATCTCTTTGGTTTCAATTTAGAAATCACCAAAATTTGACCAACAGAGCAACAGATAAAAACCACTAGTGAATCATTTGATTGAATCAACCCCTCTACAAAAACCTGATGAAAGAACTAAATAAGCAGAACTTCAAAATGGTGAAAGCTATGACCATTCCACAAAGCTACTGGTGACACACAAGTTAGGATCACTCGAGCAGAAAAGTTTGTGCAAGTGCATGTGAATACAAACAAATATATGCAAGTTTTAAAACAAAAAAAAAGTGCTAATAGCAACATTTCAAAGCACTGGATTTAGTTTTTGCCTCATAACTCCCATTAAACAACAGGGCTTGCACAGCTAGAATTCCATGCAACACATCCTGTGGGCTATGCAGTGCAATTTCGGCAGAGTAACTGCACACAGGTACAAGCATCAGTGCTCTGGCATCAGAGAAACTAAATTAGAAAGACTCATAACTCAGATAACTACAACTGGAGCATGACTGAAACCTTCCCTCTTCCTTACTGGTCACTGGCCAGGTCATAGAAGCGCTTATTCACACAACCGGCAGACAACAGGGACACAGGATCCAAATAGGAAAATACCTTCAGCAGCATTTCTGATGGCATGCTGGGAAACAAGAGACGAATACTGTTACACTTGCCTGCAAACTCCGGAAACTGCAATGGCAGAGAATTTTAATTTCAAACCAGAGAAAAACAGAAGAGGTGGAAACCAGCAGCTTGTAAATAGATGAATCAAAAATCACCTGAAGAGGAATCAAAAGTCACCTGAAGAGTTAAACTGGAATTTGGGTTCTATTTTCAGTCTCCAGTATGTGGTATTTGCCTAAAATAATTAATCAAAACTTATTCAAGTGGCATAGCACTATTACATGAAAAGTTATGGGTTTGCATTTTCATTAAACTTTGTTAACTTTAACCCAGTTTGACATGAAACTACCTCATTTAGCTTCAGTTTCTTATTGCTCGTACCGTGACTTTAACATTTATTCCACAACGACCAGCTTTTCCAAAACTGCAGATATATTCACTCTCCCTCTTGACTGTGGTGTCCCATCTCAAGATGCACCAGGACAGAAATGATCATGCTCTACCTCATCATAATCTTCAAACGCTATGTGCTCAGGAGTCTCGCACAATTCTCATTTATGTCAAAAGAAAGATGTGAACTTCAAAGCAAGAGCCAAGTGGCATCCTGAAAATGTCAATGTCTCTGTGCATCTGGAAAGCTTTGGAAAATGAAAGCGCCAGTCTAAGCCTGACAAGCAGAACATACCCTGGAGATGAGCCAACATGGTTTTTGTATTAACAGATAGAAACCTCGTACCATTTGAGCAGTACCTTGTAACTACACGGAGTTTAAAATACATGGATTTTATACTTTGATTTTCTCGAGCGTTGATTACGGTCAAATCACTGCTGAAAATACAAGGTGCTGTGAAAGTCAACACCCCAGGTGTGGCTCTCGTCCTTTTACTACTGTTATTTGCAACACTTGATTTATAGCATTATTTCAGAAGCAGAGAGCTTTAAAGAGTAGCATGATAATGCCAATACCTCAATGATTGTATTACATTCAGAATCTTAGTTGCATAAACACAGAGGCAATGTGCCAAAACTTTCAATGTGCCAACACTTCCACTCTTCCACTCTTACTCCTTGTGTAAAGACATACTCACCTCTCAATGCACGCATTTGGTTTTGGTTTTATGGTAGGTGTCGAATACAGACTTTTAATTCCAGCATTTTTGGTCTCAGAGCATTCCCCAGGCCTGGCAGCAAAGGTCCTTAACCTAGCTGTAAGAAAGAAAAGCTGTTAAGAGTCACATATCTACAAAATGAAGAAATACGCATCCTGTGCAAACCTAGACAGAACATTTCAACCAAGGCAAGATTCGATGAATACATCATATGGCAACTCAGTACTAGCAGTTCACTGATTTGAACAACTATGCCCAAGTTAAAATACCTGGCATCAGGAAGATTCAGATTTAAACTCACAGCTGTCATTCCTGTGATTCATCTCTCACAGTGGTCAGAAGGGAACAGTGTCACTCCCCCAAATCACTTTGAATCCAGCAGAGATCTGTTACCTTTAGACAGCTGCACCACTGTGGCCACCACAACCAACCTCAACACAGGCCCCTCCAGCAAGTCAAACTCACTGATTAATCCTCTTTTTTACAGCATTACTCTAGAGATGTTTTTGAGCCATCCAACTTTACTAAGCTATTAAAAGATACCAAATACCTTGAAACTTCCTCAAAAACTGTTGAGGTTCAAAAAGAGTTTCCTTGAATACATAACAGAATCATACATGAAACAAAGCTGAAGTCTCATTTCAGATCTTCCCCAGCTAAAATACTCAAAATCTGAGAGATAAGCGTTATTTCTACAGGCAAACAGATATCAATGTTTTTATAGCTCATCAGTGTTGCAAAATGTGGAATATGTAAAATTTTCTTAAGAAATTATGTTCTTTGATGTTTGATCTTTGTGTACTTTCAAGCCTAAACAGCTTGGAAAGGAGATTCAATCCATGAAAACAGAGAGCAGCTCAGGGATGTCCAGATGCTAGAAAGACAAATTATTTGGTGGTAGAATTGCTTTGTTAAGGTTTAGGGCTTGGCATGCTTCAATAAATTCACACCTAGGGGGAGGTTAACAAAGCTTCGGAAGAAGGATGCCCACGGACAGTGCACACAACAAATGCAGATTTACAGGCCACACGAACACCTGGAAGAACTCCCAAGATAAGGGAAAAACTTCTAAAACCAACTCCTGAAATCAGCTCCAACTTCCCGAAGTGTGAACTTGCAACCACTGACCCAAGAAACTCAGTGACACAAAAGAAGAGAAAGAGAAAGAGCATGTGGACTAATTAGCATGAGAAGCAAGAGAATCATTAAACAATGGAAGACAGAATACTAACTACTCAGAAAGTTATGTAAGTTGTAGCCAATAAAAATGAATTTTTTCCTTTGGTAAATTGTATGAGATAGTAAAAAGCTTTGATAGTTGGTGTGCTGGCTTTGTAGGATTTGCCACCCAGCACTCCCTCTGTGCAGAACTGTAAATATTTGGTAAAATACCTCAGCTCTGTGTGTGGATTGGCCTCTGGCACAGCAGCGTGAAAGAACCTATTTTGGCAACATTAGCACATCACAGTTTGGAGAGAAAAGAAAGGAACTTTGCATATTTCTAGCACAAATTCTTACAATCCAACTGGTCACACAAGTTTTCCCAAGTTTTCCCAAGTTTTCTGCTAGGAAGGACTTTGTAGGCTGTAATTGCAAATACTGTCATGAATCCACATAAAAATATGGAGATAGAGTTTCAATTGTAAATCAAATCCTCATGCTTCATACCCACTGATGCCACCGAGCAGACAGAGCTCCCCATTCTCTGCATTATTGATGTTTTAAGTTGCCAGCAGACTTTGCAACACCTGCTCAAATCAGCTCTGGGTTTCTAGGCAACCAATCAATATGGGGGGAAAACACCTAATTGTGAAGTATTTGGGTACCATGTACCTTTAATGCACACTGCTCTTCGTTTAAGATTCATTTAGGCTCAAAGAAAAACAGAATCGAAAGAAATTAACAACTCTGGTCTACATTGTCAACTGTGCTATGTAAAAAAACAAAAAACAAAACAAAACAAAACAAAGAAAAAACAACCAAGAAAACAACAAAACAACAAAACAAAACAAAAACCAAACAAATGACAAACAAAAACCAAAAAACCCCAAATACAAACAACAACAAAAAAAAACCCCAAAAACAAAAACAACAACAACAAAAAAAAAACAACAACAACAAAAAGAACCAGAAAAAAAATAAAACCCACCAAAAAAAAACCAAAACAAAAAAACCCCCCACCAAAACAACCAAGACATTTTAGTGTGAATTGTTATAAACATAACAAAAAGACATGCACATTTCAGCTTGGGTGCCAGCCACTGATAGACCAACTAAATTAACAACTACAAAACAGTAGCCATATAACAAACACAACCTGGTGCTCAAACAAGGGTTTTATTCATGCATCATTATCAAGAAGTACACTTAGATGATAAGGCACCAACAAACTGTATTTTTCAAAAGCCATTAAAGGGATTTAGAGACCCAAGCTGTGTTCAACAGCAGCAGAGCTCTCACTTCTGGACGCTCCAGAGCAGCAAATCCCAGGCTGTTCTGCTCTGAATCCATGCTGAAAGCAGAGAGTGTGGGCACACTCTACAGGGACACAACTCCACAGACTTCAGGCACAGCAGTAACTCAGATAACAAGCTGGATTTTGGATTTTAAAACCCACTACCTTAGACAAGCATAACCTGCATTGCCTCTATTCAGTCCTCCTTGCTCATTTGAACCACTGCCCTCTCTTCTTCACTCCAGGGAGAAATACCTGAGAAAAGAAAAATTTTGCCCACACATGCTTTGAAAACTTTAATGCAATATCTATTCCTTTTGTAAGTTGCAGTTAAAAAAAAAAAAAAAAGCTGAACTTTTGCATCTTCCAAAACAAAAATATTCTCAAGGTGTGAAGAAACAAACAGCAAACTCAATCCACAAATTACTTTTCAAGTACTGTGTGTGCTAAGATTTTAAATTAGCATTAACAAAATGCTTTTACATTGCATTGACAAAGCTTGGGCAGATAAGTCAATGAGAAGAAAAGTCAATGAGAGCTGTTACATCCCCTCTTTACAGACTTCTAGAACAACTGAGAGGCTCTTACTTAAGAAGCACAACTTCAATTGCTTTTTCATTAGCTTTCAACCTGTGGGGCTCAGTTTTTTGTACCAATAGTTTCACTTTCACACCCCATAGTATTTGCAATGTGCCTTGGTTTTTTGATGGTCAGCAAACAATTGTCTTTCAAGTAACATTTCAAACCATGTAGCTAAAGTTTCAAGTAGTGAAAAACCTGTCACCTCCAAATGTTAAAATATACCTGCGGATAAACAGAAATGACAATAATAGTTTGACATGGGTTGGTTGGGTTTGGTTTTTTTTTTTCCCCTCAGCTAACAATTTCAGTCTCTTTAAAAGGTGGATATTACCCCAATCCATTTACAGGTTAAAAAGAAGAAAAAAAAACCCAAAACAACAAGGAATGGAACTGCTATGAAACCCAAGGTTGTACAAATGGGTTAGCAGAAAAATCTGCCTTCTAAACTCTGCCTCTAAGATTGACACTTTAAAATTTGGAAGCCAAACCTGTACTGTAAGAATTAAGGTAATCACACCTTCCATAGTGAAAACCTCCTATTTATTACAAAGGCCCGACTGCCCTGAACAGAGTAGCCACTGAACTAACCTGTACTTTGTGGATACTCATTACAGTACCTCCTCCAAGCTGAAGGACATACCGAAGGTTAAGCCCTCCTTTCCCAGGCACAAAAAGGTGTTAAACCCAGGCCTCCCTGCTCCTGCGTTTTCCCATTCCGAGGTCACCTCCATAGGGCCAGGGAAAGCAGAGCACCACGGCCACGAAGGTGTGTACACGACCACAGCCGTGAAGAGTTTAGAGCTAGAAACCAGGCTGCTGGAGCAGGGGAACCTGAGGGAAACCACCACAGCAGCCTCCCCGGCCGAGGGCAGAAGGCCCCGCTCGGCACGGCCCTGCTCACCTGCCGCCGCCTGTCGCCATGGCCGCGGGCAGCGAAGGGAGGCAAGGACGGAAGGAAGGGAAGGAACGCGCGCTGTCACCGCTGTGGGCAGCGCCTGAGGGGGGCAGGGGCGGCGCCAGGCCGAGGGAGGCCATGTCCGGCAGGGCTGGGTCGGGGCAGGCGGGGACGGTGCCCGAGCATGGCCGTGTGGGCCACTCGGGAAGGGCTGACGCCCCGCGGAACCTTCCAGTGACTCAAAGGAATCTACTGTTGTAGTCGCTCTTAGGAAGCCGCCTGGCCTTCCTGGCTGCCCTCGCCTGGGACACGAGCCACTGGCCCACCAAAGGCTATTGCTGGGGTCTTTCCAGCCTGAGTGGAGCTGTTCCCGGCGAGTGGTCAGCTGCAGGCGCCGCTGGTAAAGGAGGCGAGACGAGGCAAAGAGTTGTGGGAGGGTCTCCCCCATGCTCTCCGTTTATTGTGGGGTCCGGGGGTACGGTATTCGGAAGGGAGAGTGGAGAAGGAGTCCCCAGGGGGCTGTCCCCAGCCGCCAGTTAAAAAGGGGGAAGGGTACCCAATAGGAGAAGGGACAAGGGGAGGGAACAAGGGTACAGGGGCCAATTACAACATAAGAGGGGAGGGTACAGTAGACAGCAACCAATAGTACAGTAAACTTAACAGAAGGTTCGGGAAGAAGGGGAAGGTCCAGAGCCCTGGGCACACCTCCCAAGCAGAGCAGGGGCTGGTCTCATGCCCCTGAGCTGGCATGAGAGGCAGCTGTGGCCAGGGATGGACCAGGGTACATTTCAAAGGTATGTGTGCTATCTTGTGTGTCCAAACACAAGTCTTCTGTCTCCAGCGCTGCATTTTCACAGATAAATCCCAGGCGATTATGGGGAATGCACCCTTCGGTACTTACAGTTTGCCAATTTTTAGCTAGTTTTATATTAATCTTAGACTAATTAATTTCAATATGTAATTAAGTAATATCCAGGCCAGTCATTTTCCTCATCAGCTCATCTTTCAGCACGTAGGGATAGTCTGTGTTTTTTCCTGTGTTTTGAAGCACACCCATCCTTCCCAGACTCCTTTGTTTCTAAGGGTTGCTTCCCAAGGTACTCTCTGGATAAGTCTCTTGAATAGGCCAAACTCTGCCCTCCAGAATTCCAGTGTGGAAGTTTTATTGATGCCCCTCCTTATTTCACCAAATATTGAAAACTATAATTTCATGATCACTGTGCCCCAGATGGCCTCCAACCACCACATCTCCCACCAGCCCTTCTCTGTTTGCAAACAGCAGGTCTAGTGTAGCCCCTCCCCTGGTGGGCTCGCTCACCGACTGAGACAAAAAGCTGTCCTCCGTACACTCAAGGAAACTCCTAGACTGCTTCTTCTTGGCTGTGTTGAGTTCCCAGCAGATATCTGGCAGATTGATGTCACCTACAAGAACAAGGGCTGGTGATCTTGAAACATCCTCCAGCTGCTTGTAGAATAATACCTCCACCTCTCCATCCTGGTGGGGTGGCCTAGAACAGACTCCCACCAGGATGTCAGCCTTGTTGGCCTTCCCCCTGATTCTTTCCCACAGGCGCTCAACCTTATCGATATTAATCTCCATTTCCGTGGCATCAGGAGCCTTCCTAATGTAAAGAGCAACCGCTCCACCTCTTCTCCCTCACCCATCTCTTCCATAGAGCTTGTAGCCATCCACTACAGTGCTCCGGTTACGCGAGTCATCCCACCATGTTCCTTTGATGGTGACTACATCAGAGCTTCCCTGCTGTACCATGGCTTCCAGCTCCTCTTGTTTGTTGCCCATGCTGTGTGCATTAATGTACATGCACTTCAGCTGGGCTGCTGATTTCACCCCAAGGCTTACTACCCTTGGGCTTGGTTCTGGAAAGCCTAACTGCATCCCCTTCCCCCTTCAAACCTAGTCTAAAGCCCTCTCAGTCAGTCCCGCCAACTCATGGACTAGAACCCTTTTGCCCTTGATAGGCAGACGGAGCCCATCTGGCTCCAGCAGGCCAGGTGCCGTAAGAGTTGCCCCATGACCAAAGAACCCAAAGTTCTGCCAATGGCGCCAGTCCCTAAGCCACTGATTGATAATGCAGCTTCTCCTGTTCCTTTCATTGTTTGTCCCTGCCGCTGAAAGGACCGAGCAGAACACCACCTGTGCTCATGCCCCATCAACCACTTGACCCAGGGCCCTGAAGTCCCTTTTAATTGCTGTGTTGTCTTCTTGTCAATCATATTGCTGCCAGCCTGGAGTGTCAGCACTGGGTAATACTCAGAGGGCTGAATCAGCCCAGGGAATGTTCTGGAGATATCCCATACCCGGGCCCCAGGGAGGCAGCACGCCTCCCTGTGGGATGGGCCCGCTTGACATATGGGGCCCTCTGTTCCTCTCAGAAGGAGTCGCCTACTATGACTACCCTTCTTTTCTTTTTAATGCTAGAGGTAGTGATCTGTTTGACAGATGAAGTG
>JAWUZG010001486.1:0-21944 GCA_036785705.1 Acanthornis magna
ATAATCCTTAGGGATGCACACACAAGAAAAAAAATATGCTGATTAATACTGCTATTGAGCTTGTTTCTACCTCGGGTAAACAGTTAAATATTAATCAGAAAATATTGTCACACTTTCTGTAGTTGTGGTTTTCAAGGCTGAGCAGTTTTCATCCTCCCTATGATCAAGAGATATATGGAGACAGGCCACATAGGCACAGTGAGAAGTCAGAAGCAATCCAAATTACTATTTGAAATTTCTGTATGCTTTTTAGACTACACTCTAGCAAAGGACTATCTGAGCAGGGTGTCCTATTAGGGAGATGTGTACCTCTGATGCACCTTTACAGGATATTTCAGACTGGGGAGGCAGAGCAGGTCAGTGAAACACCATCACAGTAGCTCCCTGAAGGCAGAGAAGCTATTAATGATTCTATATTAGTGCCACAAACAGCAGCAGCTATGGCAAAGGCTGAGATCTGCACATTTTCTGTGCAACTATTTGAAGTAACAGAGACACATCCCTGTGATGCCAAACATTGAAGCCTTCTGTGTCCAAAACTTCAGCTTTGGTATCTAGCTGTTTTGTGTAAAGATTTGTTTTCCTTACATATTTAATCAGGCATAATCTGTTATGGACTATGCTGGTAAACTATAGGTCTATTAGCTATTGAAGGTTTGCTCCAGAAACAAAAAACATACCAGGTTTATCATTGTGCTTGGAGGACAAAAATAGCTGCACATACTGAAACTGCCAAGGGCTGCGAGAGCAGCACTGGGGTTAGGATAACTAACTCCCAACAGCTGTTGAAACACTCTCCACATGTGTACTAACAGCATGCCAGGATGCCAAACATCATGGGGAAATGACAATAAATAGGGTCAGCTTTTTAATTTTCATGTATATCATGGCCTTTCTGCTCCTTTTTATACTATAGGATTCTAGTCAGGTGTTTCTTCTTCAATAGAGCATATATGAGAGCTGACTGAAAAAATATTTTTTAAATTATTCATATTTGTTGCAACAGACTAATCAGGTTGTATATGTTCAGACTATTTCCCATTAAATTACAGAACTGGTAGTTGGCTATTATGGTGATGAGCAAATTATAATGTCCTAATATTTTTAATTGTTGTGGGTTTTTCTCCCAGCATTAGATAGAAAAGTTTAATTCAGTTTCACAGGGGAAAAATTCTGGCTGTTTTCACGAGAATTCATATTTCAGGAATATAAACATATAAACACCACCTAAAGTCAAAGGAACATGTCTGTATTCTGAGAATCCAAAATATTCTATAGCATTGACGAGATAAGCAAATAACTAATCCTAGTGATTCTTTCACAGCTTATTCTAAAGAAACTTATTTAAGGCCAGTTTATAAAGTCACTAATGAAAAAATAGTTGTTGTTCTTAAATACAAAATACTAAGAGGTAGATTGAGAATAATTGGAAAAGTACTTAAGTCTTTTGAAGTTCTTGGGAAATTTTAAAAAGTTCCTGGCCTTAAAGTGAGTTGTTTAGCAAGAGTATATTAAAGTTCATTAGGACCAGTAAAGAAAAACAGTGAAACTTTAGAAAAGAATAAGCATAAATGATAAAATAGCCAAGTAGAGTGTTATTGAGAATAAAAATACATAATTTTGTTTTCAGTGAACAGAAACTCTGAGATCTAGGAGAAATTAGAGAAAGAAGAATATAATTTGGTTTTAAATCCAAACTAATGTGATTGAAAACAGAACATTTAAAGGGTAAATTTATTTCCATGTGAGTAGAATAAACCATGACTTTTGCTTAAGCAGAAACAGCCTGGGTAAAACTGACTGAGTGTATTCCCTGGGAAAACACCCCCATAAAATAAAGAAGAAAGAGTTTGAAAAGAAATCCAGCATGTATTAAATCTACATAATATGTTACATTTAGAACTCTGATATTAATCACTGCAATCTTATTTATTAGTGTGATGCAAAAATTAATTTTAAAATTAGTTGTGTTGTAGAGGAAAGCAGACAAAAAGCCAATAGATATTGTTATACCTCAGGCCAGGTTATACATGATTGCTAGAGTTTCAAAAGGAATGTTATTATTATATAAATTTGACTGTCTAGTCCTCTAAGAAAAAAAAAAAAAAAAGGAAGCACTATAAAATGTTATAACAATTTTGCAATAAAACATTAAGAATTAAATATTTTTCATTTAATTCATGACCTGCAGTCCTTCCTATATGAGACAGAAAAAAAAAAAACCAACATTCAGAAACATGTTTTGTTCTTCTAAATATTCTAAAGAGAATGTTGTGTTTAAGCAGTCTTGAAAGGTAACTCTTTGTCCTTCTTATTCTTTATACTCACTCTCTTCAATTGTCCTTATCCTTGTCCTCTAAATTTCCTTGATTTCTTTATTCCTGTCTCTCTTCTTTAGTGAACCCTGTATTACACAATGTCATGACTTGTGTGATTCAGTACTAGATCATGTAGTGAACAGAAATACCTTCCTCCCAATTCTGTTTCTGTTATAATGTGTCTCTTCTCTGGCGTCCTATCTGAACCATTTTTGTTGGGTTTATTTTTCAAGTGATATTTGTTTTCTGAGGCTGACAAGTGTTGAAGCATGAACCTTGCTTAAGTGAAATCTGTCCGCTAGCTGAAAATCATTCTGGAATGCCCAAAGGATAGGCTTTGTTATTGTGGACACTTCAGGAAAAGTGTTCAGTAAGATTTTGGGCAAAATACTGAGGGTTTCTTCTCTTGCTAAATGTAGATTCTTTACATAAAACAGAGGTATGAGATTTTAGCACAAATACGCAGCAGATTCTGGGCACAGAGAAACATGTCAGTAGCAAATTCCTTCACTTACTGCATTTCAGAGCCAGGTAAGTACATTTATTACTTCATGAGGGATAGTATTTGGTAAGTCTTTGAGACCCACAAGCATTTGAATCTCTATGCTGTTACTATACTCTGACCTTTGAAGCTACTAAACCTTAGCTCCACTGGAACAGAGAAGACAAAAAACAGGCACTGCCTGCAGGGACTCAGTGACAAACATTTTATCAGGATTTAATTAGATTTTTCTCACTGCACATGAGGATTCAATATGCTTTTCATATTATACTGTATTGAAGGCCTTGGTTTTCATGAGCTCAAGAGATTTCTGTGGGGCAGTACATCATCACTCGGTGGCAGTAGGAAATTAAGAAAAGCATCTGAAGTATGTAGAATCCTCCATATGTAGATGATATTTTAAATAAGTAATTCATCATTTGATATGTGGATTTCCACTGTTATTCATCAGGTTGCCATACTGACACCAGTGCTAACCTCACTTCTCAATTAGTATATCTAACATGACTCTTAAAATCTGTGTCAGCAATGCAGGAAAATATAAAGCAGAATAATGCTAAGAACTCCATCTTTTATCACCACTGCAGGGCCACATCACCAGAATCAATGAAAGTCAGTATGATCAAGCTCTCACATCTGTGCAGTAAAAAAACTATACTGCCGCAGGAAGATCTGCATACACAAAATTTATTATTTTATGCCTATGGGAAGATATTTTATTTGGCTTGCTTTTTTACTTAAGAACAGTGACAGACTGAAGCTATACTGGAGCCAATTCTAATAGAAATATTTTTCATATATCCATTTCTTAAACAAAAACAATACACTCTTAAGAACTTCAGGTGTCTTTATGGTTATGCACAAAATGCTTATCAATAACATCTACTGTAGCTTAATATTGAAGTTCCAAATGTCTTTACTAGGATGTGGGTTTTAAGTACTGCTAGTGGATTACAGTTATATGTTCTCTAGGTACACACGCCTTGTATTCTATATATTCTATCCCTGGACACTGCTGTAGATTCTTCATCCCTGTCTTATTTGTAAGCTGAGTCTTGGTGACACAGTTTCATGGCTCTGTTCTTTTCTCACACACAGTCTGGTTACTATTTTGCTGAGTCAAAATTCAACTAGAGGTGGATGAGTCATGAGAAAAATTGAAATTCAGACATTATCAGACAGACATAGAAACCTATGCTGAAGATCCGTTAAAGTAAGTGGAAAAACTCTCAAAGGACTTTGGCTGTATTCAATTAAAACTTAATTATAACTAATTGAGCATTCCCAAAGAAGTTTTAGTTCACTAAGGATTTAGGGAGTGAACAAACATGTCTGCTGATGAAGTCTGTCTTTATTACTGCTATGATCTCATTCTAGCACAGGGCTCCCTGGCAGGCTGTTGTGACACTGCTTCTCCATCCATTTGCCATTTAAATTAATAATTTCCTAGAAAAAACCAGAATTTTTATAATTTGCATGTCACTCTCACAAAATATTACACCTTGTCTTTTGCTTTTAAAATACATATATTAAATAAAACTGGTGGAACCAGGAGTGAAACCAGGCTGAACACAAATGAAAGCCTCTTCGCATGGCTGGAAGCACAATGCCAAATAATTCCTGCCAAAGGATGCTGTGAACAAAATTTCCAGGAAAGCCTAGGCAAGTTCAAGGAACAGAAATTCAGTGGGATTTACAGAGCAGTAAAACATATGAGAGAAGTCATGTTAGGATCATACACCCTCTGAGATGAAAGTCGCTATGACTTGGGAGCACTCTATGTGTGGGGACAGAGCACCAGATCCTCTTTTTTTGCACTAGTAGATGGTTATGGCTGTTTAAAATACCTAGCAGACTTCTGCCTCTGCATGCAACATAAGGAATAAATTAAGTTTTTTACCTAAGTGGAACTAACATGCTCATTCTTTGCAAATATTAGCATTATTTGTGTTTAAAGTTGAGAAATCATGAGTAATAAATTAAAAGTGTCAAATTTTCAGAGATGAAAAATTTCTTCAAAATGTTTTGTGATTTAAATGGAGAAGTCTGGATTCCTACATTGCAATGAGAGTCAATTGGGAAGAAAAACTGCTATGAATAGGACTCTCATGAAACTCAGAAGTTTTGTAAAATAAACAGAGCTTAGAAACGGCTGCTACAATTTAGGGGGAGAAACACATTTTGGGAAGTGCTGAATCATGCTAATGGCAACATTACCTAATTATTTACAACAACATAGGAAAACAACATTAATGAAGACTGTCATTTATTATGGCACACAGCTTCCCATGCAAACTCTGCATCAACTACAGACTTGAAAACTTATTGATATTCTTCTTTCTTATTACATTTTTGAAAATCGTCCCTTTCTGCTATTTTTTAAAAGCAGAGATTTAGAAGTATTTCTAGAATTATTTATAATGTTAAATCAACAGGTAAAAATTAATTACCTGATGTTTGTTTATTCTTTCCTTAAAATGGCTTATAAACTTGACACTTTGTCTTCCGGGTCTTTGACCATAGAAATTAGTTTAAAAATAATTTAAATCAACAAAATTAGAAGAATAACATATTTATAGAGGAAAGAAGAAGCAAGGGAAGAAGAAAAGCTTTCAGAAGAAAGTTAGAAAAGGACCACATTTAACCTTTTTACAGCTGAATTTTACCCGTACAATTTTATCTGGCAGTTGTCGCAGTATATTCTCTCTATATGTCGATCTTCTTCAGAATTATAGAGAGGAAGTATACAAGTGACAGTATGACTTCTTCAAATAATATGTAAAGAAACCTTTACTAGAAAAACCCTGAAAACTGGTGTTTCAAAAATTTCCAAGAAATTTCACTTTAAAATGTCTAAAAGACTCCAAGTATAATAGAAAAAGACATTTCATGTCTGTCAAACAAACCAAAAAGAACCGGTTTTCTCTCTGATTTTCTGGTTCATGCTTTTTTAAGTCAGTTTCAATTACCTTTTTTTATCTACAACAAAGATTCCACACTCCCACGTGCTTGCAGTTCTGTGGTTCAAACCATTTTGCAGCAGCCATAAAAATCTGTTATTTTATTGAGCAACATGTTATTGAGCAACAATAGGTTTAGATATTTGCGCTGTGATCTACTATGTTTCTATAGCTGCTCTTAAGCACATGCCAGTGTGCAAATAGCTATGTAGATCTATCAATGATGGGATTAATTTCACTACATTTTTGGTGATTGTTGTAATTTCATTTGACCTTTAATTTTATGAGTATTTTAATTCATGTGTTTAATAATTTCCACATATTTTATAACCAGTGTGTACTAGAGAGTATCTGTTCAGAAAGTGTATTGATTTGAGTAAGTACGGTTATTACAGTAGCATTTTCTTTCAGTGAAACTTTTTTATTTACAGACAATTTGGTAAAATATTGAAAGCAGTATTATTTTAATGAGAGCAAAATTTCCTCTTCAAACTTTTAAACCACTGAAATTTTTATAATATTATCTGCAGCTGCTATCAAATGAGAAATAAGTACTGAAGTAACTGAAGTGGTGCAGTAAAAACTAAAATTTTGAAAGAAAGTTTAATCCTAAAATGATGGAAAATATTTCTGAGTTAAGGCTTCAAAAATCATTCATCCATCTAGACAGACAGATGGACAGATGGATGTCTGTGCATCTATATTATGCTCTGGGGGTTCCATTAAATCTATATTACTTTATGAAGGAAAATCACTGTTACCCAGATGCATTTTTTTAATTTTAATAACTATACTTTGCTTTTATTCCTTTTTATTGGCTTAAAAAAATAATCAAGACTAGGTCCTCTTCACACTAGATACAAATTTAACTTTGATTAGATAGCTCATATGAGCAGTAGCTCCCAAAAATTTTTTTAATTAGCCAAATTATTTCTCCAGATCCTTACATTTTGAGATGTCATTTATTTTATTTTTTTCCCCAACAGTAAGAGATCAGACCCGATATAATTGTCATTTTTCTATAATATGTAATTAATATTAAAAAACTGCAAACAACTGTTATAAAGTAAAACTTAAAAATCCTAAAAAACTTTAGAAATTTAAAAACCTTAAAGACCTTCAAAAATTGACTTTTTCTAACTGTTTTATTCTCTCCTAGGTTATAAGTATCTCAGTACTGTTGTTTTTCCTAAAGAGCAGACACTTTCAAACCCAATCAAGAAGTAATATGAAAATGAACTTAACCTAAAAGTATGCACTTGTTATTAATGACCTTACTCTTTCCTGACCTTGAAATGTATTCATGCTGACAGATGTGCACAGGGTCTTTAACCTCTTAATTACCTGAGAAATAATGTTCCCATTCTTTTTTCTAGGTAAATGAGTTAGAAATTATTAACTTGTCAAAGGATCAACAGCCACAGAAAACATTTTTGTTATTTACACGGGGTAAGATGGTTTTTTTAATTAAAATGACAGCTATGGTGCTACTTATTAGAAAGTGAAGTGAAATACAGTCACCTCTGAGATTTTCTTGTGATTTTGACAGTTTAATAAGCATTTGGTGCTAAATGTTTTCTAATACTCTGACATTTCTGAGCAGATCTCTTTTTTAATGCACTCATCCTGTCACTGCTATGCAAGGATACAATAAAGACCTCATCTGTCTATTTGTAATTATTGTGACAAAGTGCTAATATGTGGTTTAGGTTTAAATTGTGGAAAAGGAAAATGGAGGAAATAAGTATTTATGCTTGCTTCTTCAGCCGCATTTTTGTAGCACTCACTTCCTTAGAGTCTAAGCACCAAAGTTGCTATGCTTTTATACATACAGTGTTCAAATGCACTTAAAGTAAGGAAGTGCATTGGCATTTTTAAAAATGTGTTTCCAAAAGAAAAGCAAATAAAGAGAATATTGCATATATCTTGCCTTCAATTCACTATGAAAATGGTAGGGCTCTATGAGCTGAAGTTTGCAGTGCACTTTTTGCAATTTTTGTAATCTGCAGTCATGGTCATCCATGACTACAATAATATAAAAATAAAATAATACAATAATAATAAATAAAGAAATTATTTATGCTCAAATTTTTTTTCCTATAGAAAATACTTATATATCCTATTTTTTTATTACTGTCTTAGTACTTATTTTTCATGTTTCCTGCACTATTCATTTTTGCATGGACAGCACACAGAAGAAGAAATATTTAAGGCTTAAGGCTCTAAAGACAAAACTAGTCAATTAATTGTGTGTCTTTAATGAAAAAAAATAGTTTCTACACATTTATGGTGATGAATAAACTATTCCACTCATACATTTATTAAAAAAAGAAAAGTGGCAAATTGGTTAATAAAACATTGTGTATCTAATCCAAGGCTGCCATAAACTGAACTTTCCCCTTGCACCCTAGAAAAATGTTCCACTAAGATTAGTTCATGACTGTTGACATTTTTCACTGCTGAAATTAGCAGTGGCAGAGACAAAAACTGAAGTGTCATTAATATGAGTTTTTACAGATGTACAACATATGTCAGGAAAGAAAGCAGGACACCTGTTTCATAAACGCATAGATATCATTTCTCTGGGAAATATCGACTTCAAATTTAGTGTGATCAGACTTCATAATATGCTATCATCCTGTTTGCACAATAAATAAGTTGGTACTTACATTCACAAGTTCCAATACTTTCTTTCTAGACCTTCCAGAAAAATGAACTAATTATATTCTTCTATTAGATATTCTTCACTTTCTTAGAACATGCTGAACACATTGGCCATTTCATACTTCAGTAAATGCAATGTACCTATTAATAGAAACAAGAAAAGGGTATACTTCTGCATTTTCAATGTACAAGCCTACTTTTGCCTTTCCCTATTAGCAGCAAAGGTGAAAATAAATGTATAATATGTACCAATATGTCACAGTAATGACATTGGAAAGGTAGTCATAGATTAGCAAGCAACAGCAAAGATTAACCAAATTATTTTAGAAAGTTGCTTGGGATTTATGACTCATATGCAGAAAAGAATGAATGTGCTGCAGTCTGAAGAACAACCCGTATATTAGTCTCAAATTATGCTCAAAAGAAATATGCCAAGAATGACATCTTGGCACATCTACCTGTGTTATAGATGTGCTTCTATTGAAAGTCCAAGAGCTCTTGATTCCCATGCGGAAAAAGTCAGGCAAGGAAGGCAGAACACCAGGATGGCTGAGTGAGGCCCTCCTGGTGAAAATGACATCTAAGGAAATGTACCCTGGGAAGAATATAGGGATACTACACCGATATATGGGTCTGCAATTAGGAAAGCTGAGACAGAGTGGGTGCTGAATTTGGCAAGGAATGTGAAGAATAACAAGAAGGGCTTCTACAGTTATATAGGAAACAAAACAAAGATTGAAGAGAATGTAGTCCTCAAATAAATGAAAAAGGAGAGCCAATGATATCTGACAAGGAGAAGGCTAAGGTAATATTTTTTTTTTCATTTCAGTTTCAATTTTGCAATCACTCTTCCCACATTTCTCAAGTCCCTGAACATCAAGGCAGGGACTGGGGGAATGAAGTCCCTGTCAGTGCAAGTTCAGGTCTGAGACCCACTGAGTCACCTGAACATACAGACGCTCGTGGGTGCCAGTGGGATGCATCTCAGGGTCATGAGAGATGTGGCAAACGTATTTGCTAAGCACTCTCCATCACATTTGAAAAGTCATGGAGTGCAGTTGAAGGTACAGGAGAAAAGGGAGCATCACACCCATTTTACAGATCCTCCAGGAAGTTATCTGGAAGCATATGTAAGACAGAGAGGTGATTGGAGACAGACTACACGTCTTCAGCAAGTGCAAATCCTTCTGAACTAATCCAATGGTCTCTTTGATGGAGTGACTTTCTCAGTGGACAGGGAAGAGCTACCTGGACTTCTACAAGACCTTTAATATAGTATGTCCCCCCAATATTCTTGAATCTAAATAGAAAAAGGGTGCAATGGATGACAGTTTGGAGAATAAAGATTTGTCTGGATGGCCATGTCCAAAGATTTAAGGCCAAATGCTCACTGTTCAATGTGAAACCAATAACAAGGGTTGTGTCTCCATGACTACACCCTTAGCTTTGCAGCTGACATCAAGCTCAGGGATGCAGTTGGCACAATTGAGGGATGGGATGCCATCCAGAAGGATCTGGACAGACTTGAGGAATTGGTCCACATGAAACTGAAAAAGTTCAACAGGACCAAATGCCACATCCTGTATGTGGATCAGTGCAATCCCTAGTATCAATACAGGCTGGAGGAGTAACTAACTGAGAGAAGTCCTGTAGATAAAAACTTTGGGATACTGCTCTGTGTACAATTGGACATGAGTGTGAAATGTGCACTCCCATCCCTGAGACTCAGTCAAATCCTGGGCTGCATCCAAAGCCTTGTGGGCAGCAGGGCAGGGAGGGGATTCTGCCCCTCTGCCCCAGTCTGGTGAGACCCCACCTGCAGAGCTGCCCCAGCGCTGGGGTCCCAATACAAGACATGGAGCTGTTTGACTGGGCTGGAACACCTCTGTTATGAAGACATGCAAGGATTTGGGGTTGTTTAGCCAGGAAAAGACAATGCCCCAGGGGGAACCTCACTCTGGTCTTTTAGTATACAAAATGGGCTCACAATAAAATGGAGAATTTTTACCAAAACATGTAGTTGCAGAACAAGGGGTAATGGTTTTAAACTAAAAGAGAGTCAAATTAGATTGGATATAGAGAACAAATATTTTTACAGTGAGGATGGTAAAACACTGAAACAGGCTGTCCAGAGAAATTGTAGATGTTCCATCAGTGACAGCATTCAAAGTCAGGCCGGAAGGGACTTTGAGTGACCTGATCTACTGAAATATTTCCCTGTCCATGGCCTGGAGGTTGTACTTGATGATTTTTAGAGCTCCTTTTCAACTCAAATGAGTCTATGATTTTGTGTTCTATAAAATCATCTATTTTTACGAAAATTTAAGGAAAGTGGAATTGGTACATGGCAACATTGGAGGTGCATATGTTGCCAGGGTGTTTAAACTTGCATAATCAAATAAAAGAAATTTTCACCTGAAGTTGTGTGATAGTCTGTGAATTGACCTCATAATGTCACTCTCACTTTTAATGGAGTGAAGTGTCCAATTGTCCAAGTGCAATATAGAAGTCAGCTTTCCTGTCAGCCTCAGTGAAAATATCAGATTGAGTGGACTTGAAAGTCATCCAAAAGTTAGTTCCTCCAAGTCTTGATTTATACCTGCAGAAAGAGTAATTTCATGTCTTCCTCCGTTTCACCAATAAATCAATATGCTGAGGCTCATCTTCTATCTATCTGGCTATTTTTTTGAATTTTTTTTTTTTTCATATTTTGGAAAAGTAAAATAATTTGTCCTGCACTGGTGTTTGTATATTAATATTCTTACTGTTAGGCACATGTAAGAGCCAAGAGGTGGAGCATGCAAAAAAAATCCTAACATACAAAATTAGTCCACTATCCAGTCATAAAATTTCATGTCTCTACTTTGTCCTTAGCAAGTAATCCTGCCTTTGTTTTAAAGAGGAAAACTGTAAGAAAATTAGTCTGGTATACAGTACTCCTCAAGGCCTGTATATGTGTCCAAAATATAGACACATTCAGTCATAGAAGAAATTTTAGAGTTAGAAACAAGTATGTTTTTTTCTGTATAAGATGCAGACTGCTGACTCAAAATCCAATGCTGTTCTGTCTATGGGTTAATTCAGTAACACAATATTCAGGAAACCAAATCTTATCAGACTTGGCAGGTGTAATTCCTATTCTTTCGCTCCACCCTTTTCCCCAGTGTTAGTCTCTCTTCCAAATCTGATCCCAATCCTGGGAAAAAAGCAGAAGCACAGCATACTTGCCAGATACAAAACTATGAACATTATGAGAAACCCTGGTTTCAAGAGTGTTCCCCATGATATTCATAGCTTTGTATTATTTAATCTTTTTTCAATATGCAGCATGGGGGACTGTATGCTGAGAGACATATCCCAATAGAAAGTAGAATTTTATGTCGTTGAAACAAGATTATTCTCTCTTTTGATTTTGATTGAAAGTGGTGAGATCTTAGCTCTAAATCTACCATACCAGTGGTGGAGAATAAAAAAAGGATGATATTTGCAAGACGTAGCTTTCTACAGTAGTTCAAGATCTAAATGTAATAATTTTGCTCTACATGATGAAGCTATATATCCTAACTTGAAAAAGTCAGAAGGTTAGAAGAAGCAATGAGCCAAAATGGGCTAAGTTTGCAAACAGGAAAGAGACAGCAATAATTTCAGGAAATGAGAAGACTAAAGGAAACTAACATTACTAACAGATTTAAACCAAACATGAGCTGCAGTTTACGCTTGAGATTGTGGCTTTAATGTTTCCTGAAAAGTATAAATGGAATCTCTAATTTTGCCAACATATTGAATGCATCTGTCACTTAATGGTGCCATTTAAAATCTGTGAATAATTCTTAAGAGTTTTCCTGCTTCTGCATCAAAGAAAGAGAGGGAATGATCAAATTTCCAGGCTTTGCCAGAATTATCCTCTCCAATATGATTAACAACCCTATTGTGATAGGACAACAGACATTTTCAGTAGCTACAAAATAATGAGGAATAAAGAGTCCAGATGTTTAAACCCAGAGAAAAATGAAAGTCAAAGCAGAGATTAGTAAGGAAGAATAATTACTGCATATAATGTAAGTGAGGCACAGATGAGAAACAGATTTTGTTTTTGTATTAGTACTGAAATGGAATATTTCATTTTCCATCTAAATTTCTCTACATTTATTTAATAAATAGTGTCTTTCACAGAGAAATAATAAAATGCTTCATAAATGTATTAGTATGCAGACCATAATCAAATAACATAAATCTAGCTCTCTGGGCTGTATATCATCATATCATCATCAATAAATGTGGTAGAGTATATACAGAAAGGGAAAGAGAGGGAAAATTCTTCAGAGATTTATTGAGCAGGTAAACCTGGGAGACTTGAAGAATAGACTATGAAAAACAAATCTAAGGAGGACACAGTTTTGCAAATACATATATGCAGGCACAAAATGTACTGCAAATTGTCTGTCTTTGGAACATGAACTACTTAGTCATTTTAGCGAGGGAGGATAAAAAATGCAAATACTTTGTGGAATGCTTTGTGAATGTTGACTCCCTGCTTGCATTGATTGGTGATTTAATTGATCTGAAAAGCTTGATTATAGCCTCAAGTACTGAACAAATAATGATTCATAACTATTCTCATTTTATAAGATTCATATTGGTAATAAAATCATTTTAAGCTTTTAGGTCTCTGCATGCCACATTTGAGAATTCAGTGAACATATTTTCTGATTTGAGGGGCAAAAGTACAAAATCAAGGTTCACTAAATTTTCTGGAAATGTTTTATATCAAAGCTTAAGCAATTTAAAATAAATGTTACCTGAGATTGCTGATTAGTGCCTTGATCACAAAGCATTCTCTCCCTGTTGTGTAGTTATCACTGTGTGACAATCACATGACTTTAAACATGGGCTGCAAAGCCACTTTGTAAGGGACAGAATATTGAATGTAAAAACACCACTGGAATACTAGTGGAATATTGACTTCCTGCTTTTTTTAACATTTAATTGTTCTGAAATTATGGTTTATGTTCCCAAGTCCTGAAGAAATGGAAAAGAGGCTACTGATATGATATCAAATTCAACTATTGACAGTAGAATTACCAAAAGATCACTTTTAGGCTAGGTTTTAGAATTTAGGATAAGACTCATATGGCCCCCTTCAGTTTTGCTACTAATCTCTGTGTGGGGCTACACCCAGGAGATTCTTTAACATTCCCTGAGGGCCTATATGGTCAGAGGAAACAAAATTTAATTCCCTCTGAGAATTAACTTCGTGTGTCTGCTGATAATACTGTAGGTACAGGACTATGTTTACTGTATCACTTTATGTAAAACAACTTGTCACATATTATATCCTAAATAGAATAGACTAAGCTTTACTGAAGTTATTTTCTATATATATGTTAGGACATAGGGATGAATTTCTTGAAATATTGTATATGGGCACTTAAGTCTTGGCCAGGGAGATCTAGAATAATACTTTATTCTGCATGGAGTGTGAACTACAACAGTATGTCAGGTCCCTGAAAGTTCCAAACTCTCCGTCATCTTCTGAGTGATATCACCATCATTTTGAAACAAAACTTCTTAAAAGGCTGATTTCCACAGGTACTTTCACCTATGGCATAGTGCGAGAAAGTTCTTGTGTGACATGAGAAACCTAGGGGTAGGTGTGATAAGAAAACTAACCCTTGAGGGGTTCAACTCACAGCCTAAGTAAAACACCATCAAACAGGTGCTACCTAATACCTCAGGAGTCCAGCTGGCCCAGCTGCCAGCATTTTGTACCTTTGTATAGACCAATGTCCACTGAAATCAATTGCAAACATCTCAACGACCTCATCTCTGGAATGCATTAATCCTGTGAGCTTATCTTGGGACAAACCTCGATTAGAGACAGCAAGAGGCGGTGTGTCACTGGAGTGGGACAGAGGGACAGGAACACAAGGGTGTGACAACAGACAACAGACGATGGCAACAAATGCAGGCAGTGAAGACCCAACTGTCTTTTGTCCCCATCACAGCACATTAACACATTTAAAACTCTTTAATCCGCAATAACATAGTAAGATACAGGTGATTAAAACATAGTATAGAAGCAAAACTAAAGTAAGTTTCTTAAAAACACAGACCGCAGAAGAAGCAAGGTGAAAAAATATGACATCATTCAAAAACTAGACTTAGAAATTGAGTCTCAGTAACCTAACTCAATTGTATAGATATCTTAAGCATGTACACAATTGTTTTAGTGTAATGTAGAAAAAGACTGACACAAAATCACAGAATTGTAGAATATCCTGAGCTGGAAGGCACCCACAAGGATCATTGAGTCCAGCTCCTGCCCTGGAACAGCACTGCCCCGATAATCACACCATGGGCCTGAGTACATTGTCCAAAGGCTTCTGGAACTCTGTCACACTGGTGCTGCGACCACTGCCCTGGGGAGCCTGTTCAGTGTCCAAACACCCTCTGAGTGAAAAACAAATCTTTTTCTAATATCTAACTTAAATATCCCCTGACACAACTTCAGGCCATTCCCTCAGGTCTTGTCACTGGTCACCACAGAGAGGAAATCATTCTTCCCCCGAGGAAATCCTCTTCCCCTCAGAAGAGATCAGTGTCTGCCCCTCCTCTTCCCCTCAGAAGGAAGTTGCAGACCACAATGAGGTTTCCCTTGTTAAACCACATAGAGCTGGTGATTGCCCAGCCCTCTGAGGACTCTTAGCAGAGCCTCCATGCCCTTGAGGGACTTAACAGTCCTCCCCCTTTAGTATTGTTGGCAAACTTAATATACCTTCGAGTCCTGTGTCCAATTCAGTTACGAAGATGTTTGTGTTGGTTTTGCTTGGCACAGTTTTTGATAGTGGGGGGGGGAGGCACAAAGATGGCTCGTGTGTGTTCTGTGAGAAGATTCTGGAAGCTTTCACCATGTCCAGCAGAGCCAATCTCTGATGGCTCTGAAGATGATGGACATGCTGCTGGCCAAGCCTGGGCCACTTAGAGATGTTTGTTATGCCTCTGTGATAACATATTTAACAAGAAATCAAAACAATGTGATCACACACTCCTTTTTAGCCAGAGAAGGAAGAGAAGGTGAGAATATGTGAGGGAAACAACATGGAGACACCAAGGTCAGTGGAGAACATGAGGGAGGAGGTGCTCCAGGTGCTGAAGCCGACAATCCTCTGCCAGCCGTGGTGAGTACCGTGGTGGAGCAGCTGTGCCCCTGCAGCCCATGGGGTCCATGGGGGATGCAGAGATCCACCCACAGCCTGTGGGGAGGAGCCCACGCCAGAGCAGGTGATGCCTGGAGGAGGCTGTGAGCCAGTGGGAGTCCCAATGGAGAGAGAGGCCTTGCTCCTGAAATGGAACAGCCTGGCCTCGGAGGTCTGCACCCTGTGGATGAGGGGCCCATGTGGTCGCAGTTTTGGGAGGACTGTCTGCCCATCGGAGGAGGCTCACACTGCAGCAATGTGTGTGTGTGTGCTGCTGCTCATGAGATTTGGACTCGTCCCGGCAAAACTCACAGAGGACTGTCTCCCGTGGAAAGGACCCCACGGCAGCATAGAGGACAACTCCTGTCCCTGAACAGTGGAAGAAAATCTCAGTGATGGACTGCCCAAACCCCCATGCCCTGTCCCCCTCTGCTGCTGCTGGGAAGGAGGGAGGGAGATGAGCAGACAAATGGTGGCTTAAGGGCTTTATTTTACTTCTCATTATCTTCCTCTGACTCTGTTAGCAATAAATCACTTTGCAACTTTCAGTTCAGCCTGTTTTGCCCTCAGTGCATCTGCTCCCAGTTTCTTATCGTGACTCATGAACCCTCCGGGTGTAAACTTTCTTTCCTCTCTTCTGCACAGCTGTGGCAGGGGAAAGCAGAGGGAACAGGTGTTGTAGGTGCCTGGCATTTGGCCAGGGTCAAGTCACAGTAATGTTGAAGAGCACTGACCCTGAAATGAAGCCCTGTGGAAGATCACCAGTGACAGGTCACCAGTCTGCTGTCACCACATTCACTAATGGGGTGCCTGGCCCATGAGCCAGTTTCTCACCCATCACAAGTTTATCCAGCTGTGGGCTGGATGTTTTTTCCAGAAGGATCCTGTGAGAGACTGTGTAGAAGGTTTTACTGAAATTCAAGAAGATGATTATACCAACTGGTTTCTCTTTGTTAGCTAGGTGGTTTACCCTGTCATAAAAGAAAATGAAATTTTAAAAGCAGGACTTTCCCCTCATGAAGGCACATTGGCTGTGACCTATGACTGCACTGTCCTTCAACTGTTTTTCATTTCCTCCAGAATAATCTCCATCATTTTACCAGGCACTGAAAGGGAAACTGAGAGTCTCATAGCTTCCAGGGTCAGCTGTACTGCACTAGAGGTCTAAAACTACAGTGGAAACAGAAGAGATGCATGGGTCATCTTTTTATTGGGGGAGAGAAAAAAGAAATATCTTCACAGTATCTGTTTCAATCTTTCCTGACTCTTCCCCAGACTTCCTTTCATACCTGTGATAGGATATGAAATCCTAAGAGACAGTGTATCTGTTTCAAATACAGGGAGGGAAGGAAACGAGGGATGAGGATTTAGGAAGGATTAATAGATTCTGGTTTTATAACTTAAAATGTGATCAAGTGACTTTAAGTTCATCTGCTAATATATGATTCATAGTTCCTTTTTTTGCTATTTGGAATTATGACACCAACATCCCCCAAATTTCTGAGGGGAAGCTTACACTTTTACACTCTAATGTTTATGGGTCAATAAAAATGAAAGGGATTTTCATCAATATTACTTTCACTTTATTTGGTTGAATTACTCCAGCAGTACCTTACAATTTTACAATTTAACAGGGCAAGCAATAAAATATGAAAGAGTGAATAACACCATAGCATGTTTTCATTTGCAGTTGCAAGTTTTAATGAGCTCCTTCTGCATCTGTTTTTCAGATTTTTCTATCAGTAAAATAGAAAATGTAAAATTAATTACTAATCAAGTATATTTATAATATTTGAAGCATAATTTTAGATTTTTTAAAATTAACTTAGAAAATTCTTTATTGTTACTGGTTTATATAAGAAATTAGAACATCACCAGCTTGCTCCAAAGTGCTGTGAGTGCCAGGATTGTTTTCTAATTCTTCACCTTATTTATCTTACATGTGAGGTGATTTAATTATTTTCATTCTGCAAGTTTGAGAACAGCAAATAATTCCTTTAAGCCTAATAGTCAAACCATGAAATGCAACCTGGCCAGCCAAATGTTAACAACTTGGATTTGTACAGTTTTTTTTCATCCTAAACATAGTCAGTACACAATTCTGACATGTCATATTCTTGTAGGCTTAAAGCCAGTTATAAGCAGAAAAGTGACCTTATAAAAATGTCCACTTATTTGTCTTTATAGGAAACCTCCCCACTTCTGTGTGCTCTTTCTACTTCATCATGTATCATAACCAAAATATATTTTAAATTGCTTTAAATACATTTAAATTTTAATTTCCAGATTATGTTATTTGGAAATGATGATGTGGGGAGGGAGGGGTGTGAAGGAAGAAACACTTGTCTGGTTACTACTGAGCCACTAAATTTAGTGTAAATTGCAAAGAGTTTAGTATAAATTGACAATCTTCATGCAGAGCAATGAGCTATAAAATTACCAAAGTTATGCCACAGTTAGCTTTTCCTACTGCTGGTCTGCTTACTATTTAAGAAAGTGTATTTCCTTTTGCCAGTTTTATTCAAACTCACAGATTCATGCAACATAAAAAATTTATCACATCTGGACCTTCACTCTTCCAAGGTGAAATTGTTTCCTACTGTATATTTATCCATGCACTGTCCCAACAGACATATAGTTTAGTCTCATTTTAAATATCCTGAGGGAAGTTATTCCATGGCCTAATAGATCTCACTGTCAAGAGGCTTTTACATGAAATTCAACTTGAGTTTTCCCTTTCCTAATCTTATCCCATTACTCAAGAGTGATGCACCCTAAACTAATGTAAATATTTCTTCTCTTACCTAGTAGTAAAACCCTGCAGGAGCTGGGGGTTGTCATCATGTTTCTTTACTAGTTATTACTCACACACAGTAAAGAGGGAGCCTTGAAGTCTGACATTTTATCATAGAAGAAGATATTAAAAGTACTAGCCAAGGTTCCTTTCCACGAGCAGAAAGTAACTACTGTTAGCCATACTGGTAATAAGTGTTATGAGTGTATATATCCAGTTTTCATCTCTTTCTAGACTTAAAATCCTGCAGAATGCATTCCTTCAATTTTCTTTTCACACTTTTTAATTGTTACTTTATTTTTTTTTAAACATTTGCACAGGAAAACACAAAAAGCTAAATGCTGCTGTTATTACTTTAAAGATATTACAAACAAAAAAGATAAATGACATATGATAGAAGTTACAGACTGAAGACCATTTACTCTAAAAATTGTGTCCTAAAGTCATGAAACATAAAATAACAAATAAATACCAGCTTCATCTCTTAACATGATGACATTTCTTAACTCCTCCTCAGTTTCTTGAGTGAATTGGAAATGAAAGATTTGGGGAAGAGGAGGTCAGAAAAGAACTTTCATATGGTTAGGAATGTCTGTAGAACTGGTGACCATGGCCAGCAATATTGATCTTGGCTTTGTCGTGTGAAACAGGCAGTCAGACCAGCAGGTTAATAAGGCAGTGTTGGGACTGACTTTGGCGACAAGGCTGACATTACTGACTTAGAGACTAGAAAGTGTGACAGTCTCAAGAAATGAAGTTTCATTTTTCTTACACATTGAAGAAAAATTTAGACTTGACAGTATCAAATAAAAGGAATTTTTAGTACTCGGATAGGAGATTATGAGATCCAATGGAAAGGTTTCTGGCTAAAATTAAAATTTATGCAGAACATACTCCAACTCAGAAAGAGAACAACCCCAGAAAGCACAAGAAAGGAATTCTTAACAAAGTGATCCAGGCCTCATTTCTTAAATGTTGATTGACAACACATTTAACAAATATGTTTCTCCTTTCTATTAAACAGAGTGACTACCTGATTCTGCTTAAGTGTCCTGGATCTACTATTAACTTTCTTTCTGGGATAAACCTTTGCAGATTCATATCTAGCTCCAGTACATACCTGTTATCCAATATTACTGATATGTATCTTCAAAATAAATTCTTCCTCTTCCTATGAGTATTTTTGGAATGATTTCTCAAGTCTTAAAAAACTTATTTTTCTGATCTAAATCTCTTTCAATGCACATTTTTAATAATTCTGCAGAATTAGGTTTCCAATGGATACTAAGTCTTCTAACATAACTTGTGATTGTCATTAAGATGTTTATTATCTCTTCGAGATCATAAATCAAAATGTTAGAGTTGACTAAATGTTACATCATTTCAATAGGCTCCTGTTAAATTGTGGATATTTATTAAAGTTTTGTGGTTGTTGTTCATAGCTTTTAGTGTGTCTGGTACATTCCAGCTTCAATTTGATTCACAATAGACACAGGTACCAATCTATTATGGGTGGTCACTGTTCATAAATTTCGTGGGGTTTAATGTTTTCCTTGGTTGTTTGTTTTTTAGCTTGTGACTGGGGTTGGTTTTGTTTTTTTGTTCAAAAACCTTTATTTCCCTTTGCTCATTGTAAACAGTTACAAGAGTGTAAAGTTTAATCTCATACTGAAAGAAATATTTTATTTACTCAGTAGGGAACAGATTGTGACCAATATCTTTGTAGATTCATGTGTAGAAGAAAAACTGCAGCAGAGCAAAAGGAATCCTCCTTAAGTTTATCAGGAAACAACACAAGTATTGTTAAAATGGAAGGAATATACTTTGTGTGAAGTTTTTTTGCCTAAATTTTAGGAGAAACTGGTTTCTTTTCTCCAACTGTCCTTTAGCTTAACTTGTATGTACTTCACACCCAAACTGACAGTGACACTTTGCAAATCATCTTTATCTGTACCCACACTCGGCACTACTTACCTGAGAGAAATTAACTAAAAGGAAACTGAGAGGTCCTTGTACTTCTTTTCTGGAAAAAGATGCAAAGTTCAAGAGTAAAGCTGACTGAATTCTCACAAAACCATTCCTCCTTTTCTGCAGTAGAAATCATTGCTGCTCACAGCTGGGCTAAATACTGGAACTTACAAGCAGCTCCTTGATAGGATTTATTCATTCACACTTATCATTTGCAGTTATACTTCAAATCACAGGTTTTGATGGGTGAAATGAAATGAAATAAAAAGAAAATAACCATAACATGTCCAAATTCTCCTTCGCCACTTGGTCAGGGGTGCAAAGATGGAACGTACAGTGATTTCAAGAGACCACAAAACCTTCACCGAGACACAATATGCCTCATATTTCTGTGTACTGGCTCCTTTCCAACCATGTACCATATTTTCAGACTTCTATTCTTTCTCTTTTATTTTCTAATTAAAATATCAGTAATAATTTAAAGGGAGAAACACAAAAATTAGTAATGAGCTGAGTCATATTATCCCTATGGCCTCTAATGGCCTCAAGTACACATCCTCTTAATGGCCTTAAAGCATTGCTATTCAGAACACACAGCCTTTCACAGCAAAGTAGATGCAACTTCTTCAGTGAGAAAATATTTCTGTTCTGGCCTTAGTATATATTGTTTTGTGGTCTCTCTCTGTGACTGACCACCAGTTACAACTTACCTGCCAAAGAAAATAACTCTTCTACAATTAAAGAAAACATATTTTGTGCTCAAAACACACTGTAGGTCTATGTAAAACCTTCCCTGGTTCTGACTTCCTTCACTGTTCACACAATTTGTCTCCAGCCAAAACTACAAAACCCATTAAGATATTTTTTACACTATTTTGATGACTGATTTCATCTAGGCGATACAAAGAGAAATGTAAAACTTCTACACATGAAATCTAAAGTAATTTTTATTTTTTGTGCAAGAACTGGATTCCCAAGACAGTGTGATTGTTATTAATAAGGGTAGCATCTAACATAAAAAAGAAAAATCACCAAACTAAATTGATGTGCTATATATGGTACAGGTAAAACATGATTATTCATTTACACAGAGTTTGACTTTTGTAGACATGAAGAACAGTGATAATAAGGGATTTTTTACCATCAGACTGCAAATTAAACTGGGAAATTCCACTTTTTCAGTGGGATAGCAAAAATTACGTGGTTAACAAATAGAACCCCTTGCAATCACCTATAAGGTCACCCAATAATAGGTCACTTCAGAAAGTAGCTTCTTAAAAGACAGATTGTAACATCCTTCAATGAATCCTTATCAACTATTTTAAATTTTCTCTAGTTCAGAGTTTATGGACTTGGCAGATCATCATTACTGTTTGGTTTTTTCACCCTTCAATATCAGAGTTCAGAGGTTATTGCCTTCAGAAATAATCATAGCTTTTCCATTCTAACGTAGGAGTCTATCTCCTAGTAAACACCTGGTCAATCAACACAAAATCAGAAGCTAAAGAAAATGACAGTACAGGTATAGTAGTGGCATAATGG